>JAJHUR010080358.1:0-10982 GCA_027495735.1 Lutjanus campechanus | reverse complement strand
AGAAACCTAATGTTAACATTTGAAAAAGTAGAATTTGAGCTGCTGCTCTCCTCTGTCAGCTGAAGTGAAACACGTTTGTCCTCACAGATCTTCATCTAAATATGACTTGATTTTTCTTCATGTAACAACATGAGAAACAGTCAGATCAGCTCAAACTCCAACAGAAAATCTTACACACATTTCATCCAACATTAATGCTCACAGATACGGTTTTAAAGCTCTTTAAGGGCTAATGTTAGCATGGCTAGTGAATCATAGCTAATATTTTAATTAACATTAGGACTCAAGGGTCCATTTAATGCTCATTTTACAACACAAAGAACGATGTTAACATCTGTTGTCCCTTTATGGGACCATCGGACCCCAGAAAGGTCAAAGCAGTGAGGTGTTCCACACTTTATTACCTCTCATGATAAATGAGAGATCATTTTTCAAAATAAAATAATGCAAAAATGTTGTCAAATTTATTTATATATTTATCCGTCACCCCTGATTTCATTTTTGGGTCCGTCATCTCCTGGAAGACATTCATAGCTCTGCAGTCCCAGAGAGATTAAGAGTTTAAACCCCACCTCCTTTCTTTCCATACAGTTGACCAATCACTGCGTAAAGGTCGGACAGTCAGATTGACAGTTTCACAAAGCTATAGAAACATCTGGACTAAACTGAAACTCTTTTTAGGACCTGACCTGACTGATGGTCCTTAATTTCAGACTCAAACTGGACGATACTTTTTGTTTTTGACCTTTTCTAAGTCCCGCCCCTGTTTGCTCTCCAGTGACAGTTGAGCAACCTTCAGACCTCAGTCAGATGTTTTTTTGTGCTCAGATTGTTCTGTGCTTGGCTCATCTATGTTGAAAAGAAAAACAGATTTTGAAGAGGGTCAAAAGATGTTGCTGGGAGAGATGTAGAAGCCACATCTTAAATCTGCTACAACTGGTCATCAGACAGTCTCATGTCCTGCATAAGCAAACGAGAACATCAGCGAGTAGAGCGAGTTTCCATATAGACTGACACTGTGTTGAATTCTCCTTGAAATCAGATGAAAACCAGCCTGTTTATATTTTTCCAAGCAAAGTTACAGTGAGCAGTACATTAAAACTGTACATGAACTTACATAATAAGCTGCATATTTTAACACAAACCATGATGGTTCCCTGATCAAGTAGTTCTGTGTGCAAACTGAACCAAATCGCTTTGTTTTCTAACCCTGATCAAGCAGCTTTTGTGCCTTTATTTTGAAAGTCTGCCCAGCATTGTAGAGCCCTGTACATGCAAAACTGACACTAGAGTTTACCAACAACATCATAGTTACCTTCAGCAAGTTGGGAATGAGCCTGAACTTCCTGAAATAGTGTAGAGTAGAGTTTTTGGTTCATGTTTCCTACATGAAGAACCCTTCAGCACCCCCATCAGGCCAAAAATGTTCTCTTAGACCCGAGAATCTGAGAAACAAACAGGACATTCATGCTTCCCAGAGGATTGACCCATTTTATCTGGATGCTTTTTCTATTTTCTCTTTTTACATTTCTGTTAAAATTGCTACGTTTGTATGTTTTCTGTTTTTCTCCCGGAGAAAAACCCTTCCGTTAATAAAAACCAACAAATCCTTTGATATGACTGTTTCAGCTGAGTGGAGGTGAACACAAACTCTCTGTGTGATTTCTGCATGAAACTCTTTTCTAATATCACTGATGATCGGGGCTTTGTTCCTTTTTCAGGTTTTCTTTTTGAGTCTGAACAAAGACTCGATTATCAGCGAGTGTCAGAGTCTGATTAAAGCTTTCATTCCTGTTATCTGAGCTCCTGTAAAGCCTGGATGGTTTGATGATTTTTTTTTTAAAGAAATATTTGATCCCTTGATTTCGTCACCTCTCGTTCTCTTTCCTTTCTCTTGTTCAATATTTTCCTCATTTTCTCAGTTCATTTTTCCCCCCAAGAGGATTTTTGCAACAAGGGTGCAAAAAAAAAAGAGAAAACCCTCAACTATAAAACATGAACACAGTAAAAACACATTGAGACAAATGGAAACATTAAAGTGCTGCGTTATGAACACAATTCATGCAACAAAGGGTGGATGATGAAAGCAACAGCAGCTGCAACAAAAAGAATAAAGTGCAAGAAACCAAGAGGCAGTTTTTAACATATTAATATTAAGAACATTTGAAAACTTGAACCTGTTGCACCATCGTTTATTTTTATTTCCTTTCCTTTCTTTGCTTCCATTTTTCCTTCCATTCCTCTTCCCTTTCACTCCTCCTTTCCAGTCCTCACTTTTCTTTGCAATCATTTTTCTTCCCTCTCCATATTCATGTTTCTACGAGGGTGCAAAAGCATGTGTTGCACCCACAGCTGAAATTTGAATAATAAATGCCAAGTGCAAAGGTGATATAGGTCATGCAATCATGGTGTCCAGCTGTCCGTGTACGTGTCAGTTTGTGAATATATTCAGGGCCCAAAGACTCTCTTCATGAACATCTTCTGGTTTGGTTTGTGTGAGAGCAGCAGCACGCTGTGTGCAGGTGAACATGGATCAGCAGGTGTGGTGATCATTCAGCCAGTCTCAGATTAACGTGGTGATGACACCTCAGTAAAGCTTTACCTCAGGAAATGTCACGACATGAACACACATCACCACAATGTGCACCCAAATACAGACGGATGGGGTTTCATGTAGTTATAATAACAGTAGAAATAAAAATAAAGAAATTGAAGTGACTAGTGTGCAGCCGGCATGAAGGCACAGTTGGGTGTGTGTCAGCAGGAACGCAGAGTAAGCAGACCTGCCTGAACCTTGAAGCAGCCGACATTTCTTTTTCACTTTGTTTTCCTCTCTAACAAGTCTTCTTCCTCCGTCCCTCAGATCCCTCATGTGAAGATCGGTCCGGAGGAAACCCCCAAGCTGCCGTACCTTCGCTTCGCCTCGGTGACTCTTTACCCGAGTAACGAGGACCTGAGCCTGGCCATCGGGTCCATCCTGCGCTCCTTCGGCTACCCGACGGCCAGCCTCGTCTGTGCCAAAGCAGAGTGTGAGTCCGTCTCCTCCTCCACATCTCTTCATCTCTGCTGTTACAGCGCAGCCTCGTCCACTTCAAGGCCGCTTTGACCTTCTGCTCCTCGCTGGTTTCATTCATTGTTGTCGGGAGGTTTTTTTTCCCTCTCTGGTAACTTTTTGAGCTGAGCTGAAGTTGTTTATCTGCTCAGTGTTTCTGCTGCGTGGCTGGATGTGCCGTATCGAGGACAGCTGGGTTTGTTCACATCGAGCAGTTTTTCAAACGCTGCAGTGTTCATTAAGCTTTTCTTACTTTGGCTTGAAACTGTTGCTTGAAAGCAGATGTTCTTCAGAAAACAAACTGCAGGATGGTTTTTAATGTAATGTTGAGATCATCTGGACATTGTAAAGGTTCGAAAAATCTTGTGAACTCCTAATAAAAAGTAGGGTCACACTTTATTTTGCAGATAAGACCTAACAAGCCATAATTTATATGAAATTAGACAAAAAACTAGAAATAAAATATATTATTAGACAATAAACACACACAACTTTACACCCAGAAGAGCTAACGAGCTAATTACACAAACATAGGAAAGGAGGTACGAGGATGTGTTGGTAAAATAAGGACAAAAGCTTGATGAAGACGTCTGTAAGATCGAAGCATTTGGAGTTTAGTCGTCATTTCTGCTTTTCAGTTCCAGTTGTTGATCCAACACCTGCACACTTTTTTGGGGATGTGCATGAAGGTGAACTCTGTCATGGATCAACTGACAACAAACGTGAAAATTCACATGTCAAAGTTTAACTTGCCCATTAATCCCAGTTTAAATGTAGGTGTTTCCTCTCCTCTCCTCTCCTCTCCTCTCCTCTCCTCTCCTCTCCTTTCCTCTCCTCTCCTCTCCTCTCTATTTTATATTTACCTCCATCTATCTCTCTCCTGTTTTTTTCCACCCGGCTGGGCTGCCCCGGCTCACTGTTTAAACGCTCCTGTGCTCTTGCTGCAGACTGTCTCTCAGTCTTTAGCCGTCCCCTCGTCCTGTTAACAGAGCTCTTTAACAGGCCCGTATTGTTGTTGTGAATGTCGCTGTCAGCCAGTTAAACTCAGCGGCGGCGTGATGAACGCTTTATGGTGGCGATTAGTCGAGAGGCGCCTGCTGCTTCTGTCACGGACGGACGAGACGGACGGACGACCTGCTCTGAATGTTAAAACTGAGATGATGCAACAGCTGCAGCAGCCTTTAGTTAAAGTTACTGAGGAAATATTTTAATAATGCTGAAACTTTCTCATCTTTTCTTGAATGAATAATCTCCCTTTAAATATATTTTTATTAATATCACCAGCTACTAAATCAAACACTGATCAAACATTTCATTGGCTCAGAGGAGAAAGAAGGATCAGACATCAGCTGTGATTACAAAAGTAGTAAATCCAAACAGCTTATGAGAAAATTAAAAACTAGTTTACATCCATTTTTGTCCAGACTCATATAATGTTTGTACTGAAGACTTTAGTAAGGGAGTTACCACTGTATTTACCTGTAACTTTGAAGTTTACGTTTAATAAAAGATAAAATGTGTTTTGACCTTTGACCTCCAAATTCACCAGAATGGTCTCCTCTGTCGTCAGCATGGGGACGTTTAACCAGAGTGGATTGTGGACATCTGTCTTTGATATTTCAGCGACTGATCAACAATAGATTAAAGTATCTAATTGAATCTGTTTTCCTGTTTTCCCATAATTCGATTAGTGTTGCCATTAATGCTCAGTTCCAGCTCTGTATTTTCATTTTGATAATTCTGAGAAACCACAGAATTACGACCACCACCATCTCTCTCATGAGTCTCGTGGTCATTAATTGCAAACTGATTTGTTCAGTTCGCCAAAAATATGAGCAGGCTCACATTTTTTAGATCCTGGTACTTGAATCCCATGTGAGAAAGACAGACTCTGCTTGTAACAGAAGTCATATTTCTACTGCAAAGTACAAGTCAACTTGACTCTAGTCTACTCACTTCTGCTACTCGTGCTTCATTTTCCGCTGACTCAGTGTAGGTGGAGCTGATCATTATAGCCACACACAGGAGTCATAAAACAACAGACACGGCTGC
Organism: Lutjanus campechanus; assembly: GCA_027495735.1. Taxonomy (NCBI): domain Eukaryota; kingdom Metazoa; phylum Chordata; class Actinopteri; order Lutjaniformes; family Lutjanidae; genus Lutjanus; species Lutjanus campechanus. The sequence continues at coordinate 5,878 of JAJHUR010080358.1, read as the reverse complement.
TGTAAACTGTAACCTGCACTGTACATTTACTGCCAGAGTGACAACTTCACTGCTCACCTTTTTCTCTGCTCTGCTGCATTCACTGTCACTCTCTGCTGCTCACTCTCCCTCAGTCACTCACTCTAATGTCTGTTATAGAAAACCAAACAGAGCGAGTTGAGTTGAAATTCAGTGGAAATGCGACTAATGAGAAATTATGTGGAGAATTACAGAATGAAAGCTGAATGTCCATTAGCAGTTTCGAGAACTGTGTCTGATATAATGCAGATGGATTTAAATTTGAAGTATCCATAGAAATGTGTTGCTTTATAATAACTGGTGAATCCAGGCTTTGTTTTATGTCCAAATTGATTCTCTGTGTGGAAAATTAATGGATTTCCAACATAATCACCTTCATCCTCCTCTGTTCTCGGTTTATTGCAGCCGCTCAAACCTGAAGCTTTTTTCGAGCAGCAAGAGTTATTTGTCTCTAATGACTCTGAGTCCCATCAATTCTGAAACGGAAAGTCAAAGCCATCATTTCACAAGTAAACAAGCTCAACACTCCGCCCGCTCTCTGCTTCACGGCAGTTTTAAGTCCAAGTTTGGGACAGGCTGATTTACAGGATGTATTTATGTGTTCCACTTCCTGAATCCTGACTCCTCCCCACAGGCCTGCTGCGATTGGAGGAGCTGGTCCACCGCTTCCTCATCTCCAGGGAGACGCTGTCGGTGCGAATGCTGGACGACAGCCTGGATCCCACCCCCCTGCTGAAGGAGATCCGTGACGACAAAGTGGCGACCATCATCATCGACGCCAACGCCTCCATCTCCTACCACATCCTCAGGAAGGTCAGGACGTCACTGCTGTTGGCCTTCTGGCCTGCTAATATTTTGTTTTCTCTTCAGACATACAACTACTGAAGCTATTAACATGATGTTTCATATATATGAGATAACGCCGACATCCTCGTCTGTCCAATCACAGACAGATTCAGGGTTTCCAGCAGCATCATGGTGGAGGAGAAGTAAAGAGAACATCAGAGGAAATGAAAAGATTTTTTATAAAGTAACAGAGACTCTGAGGCGTCCTGCTCCTCTGTCTGTCGGACACATCTTTATTTCCTGCGCTGTTTGTCTGTTTCTTCCTCTGTGGTGTTTACAGAGTAGAACAGGACCTTCAGACACGAGTTGGTTTCCTGCCAAACTGGCCGGTACAGTCGACAGCCCCGAACTAAATCGAGCAGCTTTTGGCAGGTTGTAATTTCACTGTGAGCTCGGTAACCTTGGAGGTCCGAGGAGTTCTGAATACAAAATAAAAGCATCGTGTTTGTGTGTGAAGCTGAAGCTCCTGCAGGCAGAGTAAAGCAGCGATGAGCTCACAGTGTGTGGAGGGTTAATGGATTCATAACAGAGTCAGGATGAAGCTCCTGGTTGGGAGGTTGCCAGTTCAAATCCCAGTCTGGCTGTGAACTGGGAGAACTGGCGTGTCAGAGTCTGTGTGCAGACAGTCAAATAAACAGGCTGAAGAAGATGGTTTAGTTTCAGCAGGTTTATGAAATAAAATTAAACTCTGATCATAAAACTCATCTGAATTAAAGAGCTCCGTTACTGACATTAGAAGATATTCTTACATTTTTATGAAACGTAATTAGGCTCCAGGGAAAACGAGCAGCACTTCATGCATTAAATGAGCAAGCAAGCAAAACTTGATTTATACAGCACGTTTCATTCCAGGTGGGTGCACAGACAGTGAGCCGCAACAGTTGCAGCCACGAGAACAGATGCTTTAAAAAATACCGGAGTTAAAACCAATTATGATTTAAAATGAATTAAAGGGCTAGTTCACCGGAAAATTCAATCATCTTCTCACTCTCATGCTGATTGTAGGTCAGGTTTAGTTTATTAGTCCGTGAAACATACTGCAGCGCTGCAGAATCTCCCAAACAACAACCAAAAAAATACCCAATAAAATGCCTCCATACTGCTCGTCTGATGTAATCCAAGTGTCCTAAAGTTCCAACATGCCGTTCACTTGTGCATGTACACCGTCACACCACACACACCCAGGTCGGACAGTGTGCATTTGCAAGTGAACGTGGCTCCAAGCTAAAGATCTACAGTGAAGATTCAGGAGGGATGGAGACGTTTAATGGAACGCTGCAACAGTGTTTTCCTGTAAAAATCGAAACCCGATGAGGCTGAGTAGATAGTTACTCAGTTTTCATTTTTGGGTGAAGTATCCCTTTAAGATCAGCAATTGACCAGTAAAATAATAAGACATGAGAATTAAAGCCATTTAAAAGGAAGAAAAGATCAAATATATTAAGATAAAATAAAATATAAAAGCATGTGGGCGTGTCATAAATCAAACGTATGGAAGATGTGGTGGAGGTGGAGGTGAGGACAGAGCTGCACTGAGTTTTGGATTTGCAGCAGAAAAGACTTGAAAGTCTGATGAATTTAATTGAAAAGTTAAAAGTTTTTAGACATCCAGGTTACATATAACCATTTAACCTCCCGGCGATTATAACTCTGACGTCTTTCATCCAGATTTATCAGAAATTAAAACCAGACGTCTAGACGTCTTCTCCCTTCGTAATCGCTCCATCAGAACATTTCAGCTGTTATTCTTCTTCTTCTTTCTGCCTCTGTTAACGTCTGTGAGCGGCTCCTCCTCACTGACTGATCCTGTAGCTGTTATTCTGAGACATAATCACTGTTTCAAGGTTGTTTCATGTTATTAAAGAAGCAGCGACGCTGCGACGCAGGCTGTCAGGGTGAAACATAATCATCTCCAATTTGGGACAAACTACAGCGAGCAGGGGGGGACACGGAGCAGATGGTTCCTGTTTTTTAATAAACTGTGACTCCTCAGTGTTTATTCACAGAAAGTTTGAGGATGAGTGCTGACATCAGTTTTCTTCTTCTTCTTCTCGTCCTCTGATGACCTGCAGGCGAACGAGCTGGGGATGACGTCAGCCTTCTACAAGTACATCCTCACCACCATGGTAAGAGCTTCATCATGAAGCTTCACCACACTCCTCTTCCATTAAAGGCATCATTTAGATGATCTGAAGTGGGGTTGTATGACGTACTTTTCCATAAAAAGTTTATTAAATACTGTAGATGGCGGTCAGCTTAAGTGTATATTATATTTAAGAATATTTTCACAGCTTTTCCTTGCTGCCAGATGGCCTTTTCTGACAGGAAACCGCCGTTAGAGAACACAGAGGTTGCTGATCTGGTGCTGGATCCATCTTTTAGATTAGTTGTGTCATTGTTTAACTTCTATGACTCATAAATAACCTTTGCAAACATCAAAGTCACACAATAACACAAATAAAGTAAAAAATGTAGGCGGCAGTAAACCAGCAGCTCCTGTGTTCTGGGAGGTAAAACTTCTGAACTGTCCCTTTAAACTGCTCTGTCTCTCTCTTGTTATTCATCCTAAAGGAGAAAATGTTCCTCACTTTTTCCTGAACAGGTTTTTCTTCCCTTCTTTTGCCATTAAACCACATTATTTTTCTTTTCTTTACTTTCTTTAATTGTTTCCTGTCATTTATTTCTTCTACATTATTTTTTTAAAGACCCTCTTCTTCTCTCATCTCCTCCTGTTCTTTGTCCTTCTTTGAGTTCTGTTTTCTTTTTCTTCCTTTTTTCCCTAAACCACCTCTTTCCTTCTGTCATATTGTTCTCTCCTTTCCTTTCCTTCCTCTCTTATTTCCTTTTTCTCTCCTCCTCTTCTATCATACCTTACTCTGTGCCTTTCTGTTGCTTTTCCCTTCTGTCCCTTTTCTGATCTTTATACCTCTCTTCTTTCCCTTTCCTGTTTTCACTCTTCCTTTCCTTTCCTAAATACCCTTTTTTCTCTTTCCTTTCTTCTTTTCTCTGTTGTATTCTTCTCTCTTCTTACATTTCCTTCCCTAACCTCTCCTCTTCTCTCATTTCTCTCATTCCTTTTCTGTCTCCTCATGTCCATTTTTTTCTTTATCTTTTGATTTTCATTTGTTTTCTTTCCTAAACTCCTTCCTCTTTTTTGATCTCCCTTCCTGTCCTTTTTCCTTTCCTGTCTTGTTCTTTCCTTCCTCATTCCTTCTTTGCTTTATTTCTTTTCTCATTTCCTTTCTTCTCTCTTTCCATCCATTCATCTTCCCCTCTCTTTTCCTAAATGCCACATTTGTCTCTCTTTTTCCTTCTTTACTTTTCTTTCTTTTCCTTGCACTATATTTTTTTCTTCTATCACCATCTTTGTTAGTTTGTCTCTTCACACCTTTAAGGATGTTTGTTGGTGCCAGTCTTAAATCTAACCCCCTCAGGTGTCACATTTCCCCCCCGTGTCTCCTCCCTCTCCTCTCCTGCCGCCTGCCATATATCTCCTCTTTACCCATAACTCCTCTGTCTCGTCTCATCAGAGATGCATGCTGGCCTCGCCGCCGTTTGTCATCATTATAATTTCACTGTCCGGTGTCGTGCCCTTGTGTGAAGAGACTTTGCGTGGATAATAACTCGTCTCGATCCCCGCCTCTGCTCTAAACGCCGCCGTGTCGCATACTTTAACGGAGCCGTCCACAAGGGCACTTCACGCCACGCTCGCAAACCAAGGGCGAAGCCGCCGTTCTCCAGCAGAACCCTGGATGGGAACCAAAAGTCAAATTATTCCCCGACTTCACTCGCACACCTGCAGCGGCGCCGTCTCTGACCTACCTTTAACTTTGTATTAAACACGCTCTGCTGACTGTGACAAGACGAGACGAGCTGGTTTCAGGTGACAGACGTTACGTACAGTTCACCGCCGTCTGAGTGTGAGCGAACACAGGGAATAAAGCCAGACACGGAGGCATTTCATTTAATGCCATTTAAATTTCTGAATGAAATCTTTTTTACGAGTAATGAAATATCAGACTAAATGCACATTTTATGGGTGAAATGATGTCAGAGAGTTTTTTAGCCTCTTTTAGCAGCTGTTTTTGGTTTTCCTGCTCATTTTCTGTCTGGTTCAGTCTCTCGTCAGCAGCTGCAGCACTGAGACTGATGAAAATGATCCTAAAATGTGTCTCCTGTGTACGACCATAATCTGTGTATAATGAGGGTCAAACTAAACATTAGATTAAGTTCATTAAATTCCAGTTAATTGACTGCAGGATCACACATTTCCTCCAGAGTGAAGCCATCTGGACGCCTTCCTTTATCCATACATACATCTTACATGATGTCGTCTGTCAGGTAACTCAGGGGTAAACGCTGAGCACCGGCCCCACACGCCTCCAAGCTCCTAAATTTGGTGCCAAAGTACATTTGTGGAGGCTCAAATGTAACCGTATCAATCTGTGTGTATTTGGATAGAAGACCAGAGTTGGGCGTCACATTAAGTGATTTATATTTTAACTTAATATTCATTTCTAATGTAATTATTCTGCATACAAGGCAACAAAATGACTTAATATTGTCATATAACTAATTCCACATCTTCATCTCTACTTTTCATCTCTCTCTTTTTATTTTTAGATAAACTGAGTTTTATGAATTGTCTGAAGCCCACCTTCTTATAAATCAAAAGATTCTGTTTGAAGATAGAAACTACAATAAAGATATACACATATATTTATATTAAAAAACATCCTTCAGACGAACTAAACAGCTCTAAATACAGTCTTTAGTGTTTTTTGCAGCCGCTGTAGATTCTCCTACATGCTTGGAAGGGGAGGGGGAGGTGAGGTGGGTTTTTTTTTTGGTTTTTTTTGGTTTTTTTGGCCATTTTGCCTTTATTAGATAGGACAGCTTGGAGAGTGGACAGGAAATGGGGCAGAGAGAGAGGGGATGACACGCAGCAAAGGGCCGAAGGCGGGAATCGAACCAGCGGCCGCTGCAGAGGACTCACAGCCCAGTACATGGGGCT
>JAJHUR010080356.1:0-11901 GCA_027495735.1 Lutjanus campechanus | reverse complement strand
CAGAGGCTGTGGAAGTGCTCCCCAGACCTGATACTGAACCCAACAATATGAGCCCTGCTTGTGACTTATGGGCAAAAGTGGGTTCATAAATGGTCATAAATGTTGGCTGTATGAAATCATATAAAAAGAAATACATCCTGAGTTCTCGTGACCTGCGGAATTATGAAAAGTGAAGCCCCATTACAGAAGCTGGTAGCATTAAACACCTCGTGAGAGGAGTAGTCAGATTTAACACTTGGAACACTAGTATACTTGAATTAAACCTGGTGTGGACGGTAAAACATGATAATTGTGCTCAACAACACGGAGCAGAAATGTTTCCTAACAACCTCTACATAAAACAAGCCCCATATTTTCCCCCTTTTGACACTTTCTTTTTATCTAATATCTAATATAATAAAACAGGTCTGTTCTGTTTTACAGGAGGCCCCCAACAAACCAGCCACTACAGGAGTCCCTCTTGGCCCCCACAGAAGCGAGGCAATTACATTCAGAAACATGTTTTTGCATAAATATACTGGACGCCCCTTGTGATACAATTATTAACCACCTAGATCATCTTCACGCATTTCTGAGTGCAAGAATTTCCACAATCATGCAAAGTACAAACCGACCCACAAGTTATGTGTCATCCTTTATTTTATTAATCGGGGATTAAAAATTTTATTGCATTCTTATTTTTTTCTCTTTGAACCGTATAGGGGGTTCTGGCATTGTCTTATCCCAGCATGATGTCGCCTATATTGTTGTTTTCAGGACAAGTAGGCTGCTGCACGTGGGGGGTAACACACATGTTCTAGGACAGTTGACATGAAACAAAACAAGTTTATGCACTTTGAAATTGTTGCTTTTGCCCTGGTGCACACATCAATGTAAGTATATTTGCCCTGCATGCATGTAAATGCTTAGAAGAGAGTGTCTCTGTGTTCCAGGGATATAAGAAGAATGTTAACAGGACATTCTGAGAAGCAATATCCCACACAAACAAAGAAAGAAAGGAAAATTCATGGGTTGTCACTCCTACTACACTTCCTATAATGCTTTTGGTGATGTAAACACAAAGTATATTGTTGCAATGGGGTCAGTGAGTGTGTGTGGGCTTCAGTTTAAACTCCCTTTGTTTTAGCCTTTCGTAAAAGAGACTTAGATTTAAAGCTGCTAAGCTTCGTGTGAACAAAGACACTCAACTTAAAGATGATTTTTTTACCTCAGTTTAGAAGTTTCTCGAAGCAGAAAGACTGCAAAGAAAGTTCTTAAACTCTTGAAATAAGATTCATTCTCAAGCTACACCATCGTAAAGGGACAGTTCACCCAAAAATCAGTTAATTATCCACTATATTTGTCTGTTTATCCATCTAGATAGTTTTTGTTGAGTTGCCAAGTTTTGGGGATATCGACCGTAGACATATATACTAGTTTTGCTCGAGGTTTCTGCCTCTTAAAAGTAAGTTTTTCCTCGCCGTAGTTGCTTCAAAATACTTTTGGAAATCCATATGGTTCCAGTATATTTGAGAAAAAAAACTTCATGACCCATAGCTCCAAAGTTCAACAACTCAAACCAAAACAATCTAGATCGATACAGGCCAGAGATAAAATATGTATTTTTGATTTGGGGGTGAACTCTCCCTTAAAAATGAGACAAACCTGCATCATCAACATGAGCAATACGATGATCATTTACAGGTAGGAATACCTGTAAATGATCACGATACAATATTATGCGATTTTAAACATTTTGCAAGATTCAATTTGATTTTTCAACTGCAAATATGCCCCCAAATGAAAACTTTCAACAACATCTGCTTTATCTAAATAAAACAAAGTTTTCAGTCTGTTCATCTCACTTGAGACGTTTTTACTTGCATAGAAATGGGATGTTAAGCAGACAGACAGGCCAACAGTGTCATAAAAACCTCTGACCTCTGCTGACCTCAACAGAAAAACCCAAAGGGAAAAACTCAGCGACATTTAGTGGACTGAAAACGGCAAATGATTTTATTATCCTTGTACCAAAAAAAGTTGAATTTTTATTCTCAGTATTAATAATTTATATGAGAAAAGATTTATACCTGGAGTCTGTGTTTAGATACAAAATAGCCACACAAATACAATATTATATCAATTTTCCCCCGCCGCTCCTTTCAATCGAAAGGGTGTGTAAGTCATGCAGATTTCTGAAAAGTGTTCAGGATTTAAAAAGTCGATGTTGTTTCTGTATGAGTGCCACAAACAATAGCAGGGTAATGTGAATCCAGATTTAGTATCACACAACAGATAGCCTTGAGCCCTGATTAATGACGCAGGTTTGATCCCCCAGCTTCTGACCACAAAACACCTGATTTAAAATTAAAAGTGCTGACCATAAATCATTCATGCCTCTTTGTGCACACATTGTTTAGCAACTTTCCAACAACTGCATTACTCACTGGAAGAATAGAGCCAATTAAGGCTCGGAGTTTAAGACTGCTTCGAGGTTTACCAATTATATTTGACGCCGCCGCATGCTTCGCTTTGTTGCAGCTCCATTGTGTTGGAAAAATCTTGCAGCATGCAGCTTTAAAATAAAGGAAACTGAGCGTATGCGCTGTTTTTTTTCTCTGTGCATCTCGGGTAAAAGAAACATTTATATTTCAATTTCTTCCAGGAATGGCCTGTAACTACTCATCCCTCCTGTAAACTGTGACCCAATCATGTATGTGTCACATGCTGCTGAATAGCTTTAGGTTGCTGTTTGATCCCCCGTTCCCCTCCGTCCCATTATCCCTCCTTCTTTTTCTTGCCGTCTCTTTTCATGCACCACGCACCGCACATACACACAAATGCCCGCACGCGTGCACAATAAAGGGGAGTATAATTAACAGTGAGCGTTTGAAGACAAGTAGTCATACCCTCATTACAGGGCAGCTCCATTGCTCAGAAGCACACACACACACACACACAGACACACACACACGGTTCGCGAGGGCACAATCTCCGCCCAACAAAGAGAGAAATAAGAGTCGTGACAAACGGATGGACAGCATCTGTTTCTCAGTGTCAGTCGGCAGCCTGGTGCTAATTGCAAATGCCAGAAGATACAAAAACCATGGCAAAGGCCTCTAGCTAACTTCTCCTCAGCTCTGTTTTTTTCCCCTCCTTTTCCCTTCCTCCTTTCTTCTTTTCTTTATGCTCCGGGGGTAAACAAGCAAGAGGGCCCAGTGGCTAGAAAAATCACATTATATATGAAGCGCTTCATGCTATCACTGGTGTGTGTGTGTGTGTGTGTGTGTGTAATGAATCCTAACCACAGGCTTTCTATTCCCCGATCACCTTCTAATATGTGTCTGACAGTGGCTGTCATGTTAGGGAGCAAATATTGAAAAGGTTGATTCCTAAAAGGAGGATTTATCAGCTCTCGCGCAGAGCCCGCCACTCTTTGAAATACGGGCTCCAAAAACGGTTCTTCATAAAGGTCTGAGGTTCTACCCAGAGCTATTTGTTTCTTAAGAACTCTTTTTTTTTTGAAGAATGGGTTTGTCAAGGCGTCTTTGTAAGACTAAGGGTTCCCTTAAGAGCGCTTTACATCCAAAGAACTCTTTTTGGATGAAACGGTTAGAACTCTTTGTAAAGTGTTGTTTGTATCATGATATAAAAAAGTTTGGTAGAACCCCCTGGGTGGGTTTTAGAGAAAATTCTTGGAATATTAAAGGGGATCGCCAAAGAATGTCCTGAGTGAGTTCTAAATAAAACCCTTGGGATAGTTAAAGGTTTTTCAGTAGAACCAAGTGGGTGGACTCCAGATGAAACCCTTGGAATATAAAAAGTCCTCAGTAGAACCCCCTGGGTGGGTTCTTTTAGCTCCTTTAGAAGGCAAAAAGCGTCTGGATAGAACCCACAGAAAGGGTTCTGGGTGGAACCATTACACCATAGAAGGGTTTAGAGCCATTAGAGCATCTCACAGGGGGTTCTTTGTGAAACTTTTCAGAGTATAAACCCTTTGAGATTGGTTCCAGGTAGAACTCTCTGAGAGGTTTCCAGGCAGAACCAGGAACAAGCCAAAGAACCCTGTATGGTTCTAGTTGCCACCTTTATTTCTAAGAGCGCTGGAAACCTTGGTGAGGCTTTGTAATGTTTCACATAATCATACATTTGTATTTTCTGTTTATTTTACTTATAAAATCATCCGTGAGGCAACAGCATGATGAAATGTGTATTTTCATATGTGGGTCATGGGTGTATTGCATGTTTTTGCTATAAAATTCATGATTTTCTGGGATAATTTCATAAATCACAAAATTTAATCTTACAAAATGCATTTGAGTCTGTGTTTTTTTGCACTTAGATGACGAATAAATTGCCACAACTGAGAAAATGGTTCTTCTTACGCCTTCTTTTAATACCTGTGGTGAGCCATATCGCCCCAACACCACACTTCCACATGTACCAATCTCATGTTAATAGCAGCTGCGTTCATTTTGCCTAAATATTGTGTAATTTATGTGTTCATTACCCTGCATACCCCAGGAGCGATAAGCGATCATCCATGATACCCCCTGCGTTCATTTGCTGTTTAATTTCATGCAAGTCGTTTATCAACCAGATGTTTCCAATGAGTCCTAAGATTAAGTACCTGTGGTAATAAATGAGACTTTATCATTCGTGAAAAGATTTGTGTGGTGGGGAAGGAGAAAAAAAAATAGCTGCTGACTCTGAGGGTAGATTAATTATAGGTCAAAAGAAAAGTCAAGATGATGTGGAAATGTTTTATTATGGTCAATCAGGGATGACGAAGTTGCTGAAATGCGGTAAATGGTAAAATATAAATTATGCTAGCTCTCTGTCAGCGTTAAGTATGCAAATCATGTGTCTTATCTGTGGTGGCTTTTGCAGGAGCTCACATTTCCTCCCATGGACCGTGAAGTGTGTTGAGGAGTGGAGTAAGAAACTGTGATACCATGAACTTAAGCGATAGTCTTGGGAAGATGTGTTTGCATGTTAGACGCTGAGGGCCACTATTACTGTTCCATTTCACTGGACTCTTGCTTGTTGCATGTGCAAACCACACGTGGTTCAACAACCCCACGGCCACACAAGAATGTCAATACTGGTCATCTTTGGAAAACCCAGCTTTTTAAGTTTTTATTTTCATCCAGTGCCAGTGTTTTTCACCCTTGCACCGTTCTAATCTCCTCGCAGCTGCTTTCCGCCTTGTAAAATGAAGGGCACACCACCTTTCTGCGGTGCCATTAAACACTGGCATTTGATGGAAATTGTGAGGTGCCAATTATGGAAATAATTTCTATGGATATTGGGCTTGTTTATAGCAAAATAGCCATGTTTCCAGTATAGTAATCAGGTGTGACAGTCTGCCAACATTGCTTTTTAGCATGTCATGGAGGAAATGCACTTAAATTGTAGCAAATCTAGCAGTTTTTCTATGCATATGTGAATTTTTCAGGCTACATAGTTATCAACATATTGTGGAATACACATACAATGCAACATATAGTCAATTTGATTAAAATGATATAACAAGCAGTATGCAGATGTTATGCAGATGTTATAATGAGCTCAGACAACAATATAACAATAGTAACTGGTTTGAATGTCATATAACACCATAATGAGAAAATACAATAATATCAAATGTCACGTATATAAAGTTGTGAAGAGTCATTGTTTTGTGAAGCCCGAGTGGAGGAGTACACTGTGGTATCCACAGGTGTGCACCATGAGTCTGACTGAAGAGTCGCTTTCTATTTAACAGTCTTATCTTCATACTGTCTGAAGAAACAATAAAATAAACTGATGGACTCATTCTCATTGCTGTAAAAGAAAAATAAAAAGAAGAAGCTCCTTTATAGTTTCTGTGAACTTTACAACCCTCACCTTCTTTCATGCCTTATATCAGTGGACTGTGTTATGTTCAGCTCTGTTCCCGAGGAGCCGAGGAGAAATAATGGTGGGCTGAGCCGCACGCTAGATTTCGACAAACCTCGACAATGGCGACAATTCAAGGAAATCTGTTCAAGTGTGTGACTTCTATTATTCAACGCGGCAGTCTTGGCCCTCTCACTCTGTACAAGTGGCTGCTTGTATGGTTGGTGATTTAGGAACTGGGACTGGGAGCACTTTAATACAGCAGGTTACTGGTTATTGGTTATTGACCTATTATTGAGTGAAAATAGAAACCTGTGGCAATTTGACCTGAGCTCAGCTGAGAACCGAGGACTGGCAGTGAAAATTCAGCCACATATTCGATCTTGTATGTTTTTCAGGGGACATCTTACCACCACTTAGCTAACTAATGCAGGGTTGCAAGATAAAAATGTATTGATTTAGATCAAACTTCCCAGATGAAACATTATTTTAATCAGTTGTGATGATATAATAATGTTGATAACTGCATCAACTTAAACTTGTGTGTAATTTTAAATTCAAATTTCTGCATTTTCAAACAAAATTCAAGTTGTAGTGGCTTAAAGAAATCAGCTTGATTTTGTGGGGAAGCAGCCTGCCTGAGTTTCCTCAAGTGTGGGGAGGAGGGGGCGGGGTTAAACAACTCACTCCAATCTATTAATAGACTGCATGTAAGATTTTAATCTATTTACATTGTTGTAGATGTGATGTTTTTCCATGTTTAGGACTGAAGTGCATATCTTTATACAGCAGGATCCCCACTGATGTCAGTCCACCCTAAGTTGAGCAATATCCAATAAAACAATAAGACATAAATTAACTAATATGTTGTGAAGTATTTAAATAAAAAGTTTTAATCAACTTATTTCATGAATGTGTGAATTGTTGACATCAACAGGGGCATTAAGATATGAAGGCATCACTGTGAAAATGTCACTGCTGTGAAAAAAAAATTGAAATAAATATTTTAAAGTTATAATTTAAAATGTCTTATTTATTTATTTGGTAATAGCATCAATTTTGTCCACAGATGCTTTTGGTCATCTCATATCACCGCGTTGCAGGCGATCCAAGGCCATTTCATGATTATGCATCCTATGATTACTGACATGAAAGAGCTTTAGCCACCACATGCGGAGCTGTTCAAAGGTGAGCCACTCGCAGCTTGACACCGCCAGGCTATTACAGCTCCAGGCTGGAGCACAGCAGCCAATAGCAGAAGATTTAATGACCCTGGTAATATGAGATGAATACTGACAAATATCACTTGAAAGATCATATCAGAGTCTATAGATGAGCTCTTTGATCTATAGATTGAAGATATTACCTTGATGGGGGTCAAAAACTTGTCGGGGGGGACGGGGTGAAAGGTAAAGACTAAAAATAGTCTCTGCTCTTAATCCTGGATTTAAATCTTCCATCAGTGCAGACAGAAAAACAAGTGAGTCATTTTCACTACATTTCATACACAGGACATGGACCTCAGATGCTTCGGCTGCAAGAAAATACGAATATACTGTATATTTGTTCTGGAAAATAAATATTTAAACCAGCACAATGTGGCGGGAATTCAAGGTCCAGCTCGAGAAACTATTCATAATTCATATATGAGCTCAGTTATATTTCCAAAGTAGTTAACATTGTGGTAAGAGAGAGCAGCGTGCTCATAAATGATTGACAACCCGGGCTTTGCCCACCAGCGGCAGAGTTTGCTTCACTTATTTGGCCACAAACAAACCTAGCATGCCGTCGCAGAAGCACTCAGGACGTTACTTTGCCTCATCCTGTGGCGGTGGTTAAAATTCTAACGCTAACACCGCATGCAGCTGCTGCGGGATGGGTTTGACGGCTAATTCATTTAATTTTTATAAGATGACAGCAGAGATGGCGCAACATGTATTTGCCTGTTGCAATGATAGACCAAAACAATAAATATTTAGACTTTGCTTATTCGAGCGTGTCAATCCATTATTTTGCATGGGAGTGTGTCAGCAGGGAGGTAATGTGCTGGAGCTTGTGCACGGCCGCAAACACGCCCTTCCCCTCCTCTCCATATGGACGGTGTTTACGCCACGGATTCCCCCGTCATGTCTGACGACATCAGAGATGCTGTTTGGACTTCACGATGTTTGATAAGATGGATCATCTATCGTCAATCAGCTCATCAATCATGCAAAACCTGTCAGGAATCATATTTCACCGCTTGTTCTTCCTGGCGCTGAAGGTTTTTCTATGATTTTAACATCATTAAGTCCCCAGGAGATACTCTCACCATAAATGAAGTCTGAATTAAAACAAAGTGAATAATCATATAATGACAATTATTCAAGTTTTGTTGGTGGAATCTGTTAAACTTTTGTTCTTCAAGTCTTTACATTTGACCATCTGCTCTCCACTTTTATTGCAGCTTAAACTTCTCAACAACTATTGGATTTTTTTGTCCTTTTTTTTTGACATTCATGGTCACCAGAAAATAGATCCTAATGACTCTGGTCACCTGACTTCTCCTCTTGCACCCCTGTGAGGCAAAAAAGTTTGTTTTTGAGTGAAATATTGACAACTATTGGATGGATTTGCTGTTTAATGTTTCCCTTCCAACTGGCCCAGTACTTGATGCATGCAAAACTAATGACATTTCCACCTCAACCTCAGCTGTACCAGAATTCACAAGAAATAGGCCTGCTTGGATCTCAATTTCTAGCATTCAACACTAGGTCTTATATGATATTGTATTCAAACTCAAAAGTCATTTTTTTCCCCTGTAAATTACATTAAAATCAAACTTTATAATCTGCCTGAAATTGTCATGATGACAACAAAACAGAAGCCAACAACAAGGGCGAGGCCTCACACACAGCACGAGATCATGTAATAAGCACATACATCAGCCAAAACAGTGTGCCATGAAATTTTGTCACAAGCATGAATTATTATTGCAACAACTATAAAATTAAGGTGGCAATAGAAATAAATAGTTTTATTTCCAAATCTTAAGACATTTTTCCAAATACATGTCTTTTTTCCTTTGAGTATGAGCCCATGATTTAGCCTAAAATATCACTAAATGATATGCATTAAGTTAATACTTTGTATTTTTAAATTTAATCTAAATTCATGCATTCAATTTGACAGCTTGCACTTGGACATTGAAATTCCACTCATGTAGATTTCCGACCAGCCACAAGTTATATATTTCTTTGAATTAGATTGTCCAAACCCACCTGGGGTGGCGGCAAAGGTGGAAATCCATCTTTTAGGGTGGCAGCTGCCATCGCATGCCGCCCCCTCTAGATCCCCCTCTGATGGGAATTACTACGATGTCTCTCCCTCCTTTCACTTCCATTACTTTGGGGATTTTTTTGTTATCTATCTGGTTTAAATGACTGTGTTGCTGCTTTGATCTAATTTCACAAAGTTTCATATGAGTTCTTTAATCATTTTGTTCATAAATATTTCATAACTAACATAGCTGTCAAATTTATTTTGCACAGATATAAATACAGGTGATCCTTGAGATTTTGTCTTGGTTTGAAACGCACTGCTTTAGTCAGTGGACTATAAATAACCCTCCACGGCAGAAACTCTCAATGTGTTGAGCAACATTATTAAATTGGTACAGTGAAAGTGCAGGGAAAGGATAAGCCTGAGTTAAAAAAAAAAAATCTAGACTTTTGGTGGTTAACATAAATGGATGTTTTGGCAAGTGGGGTGATGAGCTACTGTGTTTCGGTGGGTGGGCCAGCATTGTTCATTCATGATAAATGTGCATTACACGCATGAGCGGCTCTAAACCGATTAAACACGGGTTGAAAATGGTTGTCGGTTCCAACAGTTGGGGAGTGCCAGTGAAAAAGCAGGCTGAACTCCCGACATGTTAGCCCAAGCATGTCTTGAGTTGTTTTGATGTTAAAAGCCGCTTCTGTTTGTTGCCCTTTTTTTTTTCTGTCGTTCCCCTGAATGCCATCTTGTTGCGTTAATAGTTGCCTCGTAAAGTTTCCCACAGGCTGAAAGCTACCTGCTCCAGCTGAGGAGAAGCTGTTGGCATGGTGTGAAAGGCTACTCGGGATTCCCTCACAAGTCATTAACAATCTGTTCATTTCCCTCCGACATGGTTATAGGGCACACTGTGGGGTCAGCCCACAGTTCTCTCTCTGCCTCCCTCCCTCCCAGCTCCTCGTCTTGTGACTTACTGTAATGCACGCACACACACACACACATATACAGAGACATTTGTGATTACAGTGATTACCAAGCGGTGAAATGAAGTCATATTTTTGTCTCCAAATAACAGATTGTCAAAGCAACAAATGAATCTGCTCCCACCAGCGATGCGAAATAGACATATTATTTTCAAATTTCAATTTATTTTCTTGTGAAGGCTGCTGTCTTGTGGGGCTGCCACTCACACAATTGTTTTTCTCAATATTGTTAGCAATCAGGCAGTGAGACGTTGCCGCGGTTTGTCAGAAGGGGCTTATTTTTCATCTGTCGTTGCCTCCGTCGGAGAATGCGGTTAAATCACATTCAGATGAACATTTGCTGTGTGTTTACAGAATGTGCATGAAGGGTGTAAGATTTGGCAGGACCCCCTGTGGAGTTTGGGGATCTCCCATGTTGCTTTGGTTCAGGCCATAAATTTAATCTTTTTTTTTGTCTTGCTGCTTCTGCAGATTAAAAGACACAGTTGCTTTATTTTAGTATTTTTAATCAGGTTTGTCTTTTCACAATTTATGCTTCCCTGCAGTAAATGATTTGAGAGGGGATGCTATCCCCCTTGTTTAACCTGCCACCCCCCTGCATTCCCCTCCCCTCACAGCAGAGTGTGCAGGGGGGTTGTTTAGTTGAATATGTCAGTCTAATTTTTTTCATGTCAAGGACCCCCCATAATGGATGCACATCAGACCAATGACCACTCTAAATTATAATCAATCAAAATGGTCAATTCTACAGTATGTCTTCCCTGGTTGTTCCAACAAAAACATGTGATTAAAGTTAAAATATTCTATTTCCTTTCACACTCAAGGACCCCTGTTGGTCCCCGGACACCAGTTTGAAAACCACCGTGTTAGTCTAATCAGCCTGATTTATTGATTCTTTATCTGACTGGGCTTTGTACAGTTTACAATCGACGGCTCTGAAACATCAGCAGCCTAACTGTTCCAAACCCAGGGAGCTGTCCATGGTGCTGAAGTAGCTCATGGATTTGAAAGATGGACAGGCCTCAGAAGAAAAGTGTTAATTACAGTTTTGTCTTGAATACATCATATTTTATAAACTATATGAATTGGTTTGCTAGTGGCTGGTGAATGAAACAAATCATGGTGCTCCAATTGGGCCACCCCCCCTCCTGTTAAAAATGAACAAATCTACTACTGCTTACACGTCAAGGTTAAACATTAAATAATCGTATGCCCTTGAAAGCTGCAGTTGACATAACAAATCACAATCCAAGGTCCACTTACTCACTTTTTCCAGAGTTTTCACCCGTACGACGCAGTCTTTTAAGTCTTCTCACTGTATACGTTTTGTTATATCTCACAGGTGCTTTACTGTATTACGCCACGACTTTGACAGTTTGTTCAAAGTGTCGTTGCTTTCTGTGTGTGTTTTTACAAAAATATGTGTATGCAGGTTTAATTGGCTGGATGAAAGTGTCTGTAATTGTCAGTAATTTTAAAAGGAGTAATAAACAGATGTAGCAGACACAGATACTCCTACAATATCATCGCTGTGACCTTACATGAATGAATGAACTTTATTTATTTATTTTATTTATGTCCAAAACATGCAGCTTTTCAGGAAATGAAAAGAGTTTTTTAAAACAGTTAAAACGGAAGCTTTCTGTCAGAGACCTCTGAAGGTTAATTTCTCCCATTTGTATGGCACTTCATTCAAGAGCTATGATATTTTACAAACGGTTTGAGGATCCAGTGGTGTTCCAAGGTTGAGCCCGAGCTCTTTTCAATACATTTCGTTGGTTAAATATTTGTAAAACCTGCAGAC
>JAJHUR010080355.1:24332-39741 GCA_027495735.1 Lutjanus campechanus | reverse complement strand
TCCCTGCTGTCACCAATGTGGCACAGTCCCTCCTGAGCTCAATGGTTTTCAACCTTGTCATTTCATCATTTCACTTTTGCTTCAAAATGGTTATTTTTATTTTCCTTTCAGAGGTCTTTTTTATCCCTCCCTTTCTTTAAAAATAAGTAATATGCTCATAAATTTGTACACCACATTTGTTTTCTTTTTAAAATTCCTCTAACTACATTATATCATCTTACTAAGCTCCAGGTTGAGAACCATTGACCTTGCTTATGAAAACCACGCTGAGTAGTGACATGGCCTAACAGAACTACCACTGCTGTAGCATTTTAGAATATGTGCTCTCAGGTTGAAGCCCTCAGTTTTATTCAGATTTGGAGTCATCCACCTCAACCAAATCCTTATCTTTTAAAGGGACAGTTCACCCAAAAATCAAATATAGATATATATATATATATATTTTCCTCAAGCCTGTAGTGCTGTTTATCCATCAAGTTTGTTTTGTTGTGAGAACAGCCGTAGAGATTTCTGCTATCTCTCGAATATAATGGGACTTGAGGGTACTTTAAAAAATACATTTGAAAAACTCAACAGCAATGTCTCTCACCAGAAATCATGTCCCGGTAACTCAAGATAAACCACAGACCTTGTTAGCAGTTTCGTGTAAGAACTATTTTCTTTCTAGTAGAAATGAAGTAGTTCTGATCATTTCTACTGCAGAAAGAAAGTAGTTCTGGTTGATTCTATCATAGACAGAAAATAGTTCCTAGATTAAACTGCTCACAACAAAGTCAGTGGATTATCTTGAGTAACTGAGTTATGTTTTCTGGAAAGAGGCACTTTGTTGAGCTTTAAAATGTATTTTTTGAGCGTCTTGAGCACCACTAGCCGAGTGCCATCTAGTTTCATTATATTTGATAAAAGGCAGACATCTCTACAGTCGATATCTCCAAAACTCAGCAACTCACACAGAAACAATTTAGATGGATAAATAGCACTACAGGCCAGGGGGGAAGATGTTATTTGATTTTGGGGTGAACTGTCCTTTTCAGTTACTTTGTTAGTTCTCAGTTTCCAGTTAAAATCCTGCCTGATTAGCTCAGTTAGCATATTATAATACTTGGTTATTACTATAACCACCTCCTTGATAAACCCCATTAAACCCCAAACCATGTACAACAGCTGTAGGCGCCTTTATTCAGAGGGTGTATGCAGTGATGCCAGCTGTCTCCCCTCATGCAGTATTCTTAAAGTCCACTCCTCCCTTCGACCCCACTCTGTAGGCTTCAATGTGGGTCGCAGTGCCGGCGGCCGTTCCACAGTGCGAGAGATCAACCGGGACGCGTGCCACTTCCCAGGATTCCCTGTGATGCAGACGCTGCTGCCCAAACACACCAATGTGCCGGAGCTCTACTTCCTGCTCATGGCGCTGTTCCTCCAGCAGCCTGTCACTGAGCTGCCAGACAGCCTGCAGGTACATGTTAGTATACCCAACCTTTTTTTCTTCTTCCACTAATTCCACTAAATGCAGCTTTTCACTTTTATTCATTTTTTTTAAACTTTATTTATTTATTAATATGTTGATTTTTTTTGATTTTTTTTTCAATTTTCAAATTTTTAATTGTTTCTGACATCTTAAAAGCCTTCAGGGTCTGACTATATATTGAGGCAACTACTGCTCTTGTATCCACGTTTATGTGGCATAATTAACACCAAGTCAATAGAGGAAGACCACATGTAAAATTTGCCACAGAGCCCTGATAAGAGGCGTATCATAAATTCCTGATGCACCATGTACAAATATTAGCACTTTTCAGATCTAAGAACACACACACACACACCGCCTGTTCAAATGTAGTTACATATAGTAATAGTGTGTATATTACCCCAATATGTGTGTTTGTCTTCTCAGTTTGACCTGGACTCCATCTGGACGTTCATCTTCGGCATGCCGGCCTCCAGTGCGACAGTAGTTGGCTCCATCCACAATGTGTGCACAGAGGCTGCCTTCCTGCTGCTGGCCATGCTGCGCAGCATGTTGAACCTGGTGAGAAGAACCACTGTGCAGCCAACATTGTGACAAAACTTTGGGTTCTTTTAAAATCCCTCTTAGAACATAATTATCAAGGCAGACAGATGTCACAATCTAATTTAAAGTGGAAATAGACACTCGCTTTGACTTACCATTATGAATTAAATGTTTATTGCACAGTGTAATGGCTATAGAATAATGACACCATTCACTTTTAGCTTGGTTCCCACTTTCATTAGCCTCACTTTCATTATGCTGATCAGTCTGCCACTGGGCACGATTTTCACTGGAAAAAAATGTCTCCATCATAGACTTTGTGAATGAACAAATTACACATTTTATTTTAATGTTCTCCTCAAACGTTATGCACATCATTACAATAGTTGGTGCCTACAAATTCAATATAAAATTGTGACAATTTCAGTGTTCCTCTTCAGTGAACATTCTTCTTCCTTCTATTTTATTTCCATTGGCGTTGATCATTTCTTCACAAAGCTAGGCTCTGACTCTGAGGAAACAGACAGTGATCTTGTGTTGAGGTGTATTCCCCTGTCAGATAGTGTTTCCTGTAGTGGTACTCTCTGCAGTTGAGGGAAGATTATGGGAAGGCGTAGTCGAGTGAGGTAAGGGGGAAACACATACTGACGGGGAAATAAATTTTGACCCAACACCGGTTGCCACAACGGCACAGCAATAATAACACTACAAAAAGCTGCGGGGCTGAAAAGTTGTCTGTTGTCCACTTTAACATGGCCAATAAGATGAATGTACAGAAAAATTACTTTAATTTCTTGTTCTCAGGATCAATATTTTGGTTGCATAATCAAGGCTTAAGACAAATGTCTTTTTCCAGAATTTGACAAATTAAATCTGACACCTTTTCCCAGAAGCAGATTAGTTTTGAACACTCACACAGAGAGAGCTTATGTCTTGGAAATCTTCTACGTGTGAAAGGTTTGTCATGTTCGTAGGTCCTTTTTAAGTGGTTCTTTATGTAGAATTGCTGGAGGGATTCTTAAAAGGTGTCTTTTTAAGCTCCATTAAGCCAGCAAAAATGACTGGGCACACATGCTGTTTTCATCCTCATCCACACAATCACATTGGGAGCCTCTCAGTGAATCACACAGCGCTCGCTGCTGGCTGCTGACAAGCTTCACTCAACCTCCTGGGAACAAAGTTGTTCACTCATGGCGCAGGCTGCTGCTGAAACTTAGATTATTCAAACCAGTCTGAGATTTAAACGGCAAACCAGCCCTTCCACTACTTTTAGATGTGTTTTCCTCTGTGTCTCTTTCCAGCCATGGCAGTCAGAGGAGGAGGGTTCCTGGCTGAGGGAGTACCCGGTCACCCTCATGCAGTTCTTTAGGTATCTTTACCACAACGTGCCCGACCTGTCTCCAATGTGGCACAGTCCTGAGTTCCTCTGTGCCCTGGCAGCAGCTGTCTTTCCTTTCAACATCAGGCCCTACTCTGAGATGGTAAGGCTCTACATTTTTGGCCAAAATTAATCTGAAGCCAAATTCTGTGAGCTTAGCTAATCACCCTTTTCTGCACAAATCCCTTGTCTTAAGACTTTAAGATCAGATGCATGAAGACCTTTTGTCCCAAGACTGGGGGAATGGGCCTGGAATTGGGTTTCAAAGCAAAAAATCTCATTACCTGAGCAAGTAATCACAGATATTGATCAGTAACCCTATCAACCCACTGCAGATATATTGTTATTCTCTCCTGTGGGGCAATAAACTGTAACTTATTGCCCCTTTGGAATCATGGGCAGTGTAATGTAATGAAATTAAACTACTGCAGTTTCAAGAACAAAGTGAAAGACTGCAGTTTTTCTCAGAAGAAAAGGTGTTCTCAGGCATTTTACTTAGATAGTTTTTCCTGCAGAGTGCCAAGCCTTAAAGCCTTGAAGTTCATTGTTAGTAAAATATGTCAGAAATGTCTATTTAAATGTTTTCTGTATTAGAATAATCTTTATTTTACCCTATCCCTTGCTAAAGTGCTGTCCTGTTATACCATAAAAACATTAAAACTATTGATAAATCATCTCGCTCCATCCGTCCGTTCATTCCAGGTCAGCGATTTGGACGACGAGGCGGGGTCTCCCACCGAGGAGTTCAAGGCTTTTGCCGGGGACTCGGGTATGAACCGCAGCCAGTCTGAGTACTGTAACGTGGGTTCTAAAACATCCCTGACCAACCACCCTGCCAAAAAGTACGTCTTTGACTTCATGAGGGTTCTGATCATGGACAACCTCTGCATGACCCCGGCCAGCAAACAGACGCCCATCATTGACCTGCTGCTGGAGGTGAGGAGATCACCAGTGTGGAAATGTCGTTGTGTCGACGCCTGACTTAAATCACGCTCTAGCTTTAATATGGATGCAGAATTTAAATATTTGAGTAAACCATCCTTAATGAACAAATAATCACCTATGATTCTGTATGTTTTCTCTCATTAGATGAATAAAAACAATTACTTTTATTTATACTATATTGAACATACTTACACTTAAATGTATGTATCTGTTTTCTGGTACCAGGCCTCCCCAGAGCGCTCCACAAGAACTCAACAGAAGGAGTTTCAGTCCAATATCCTGGACGGCGTCATGGAGCACCTTCTGGCTGCTGATGTCCTTCTAGGTTAGAGCAAAGTCCTCAACCCCTCATACAGACCCAGACAGTCTCAGTTTGTTCAGTGTGCCTGCCAGCTTCATTGTTTTCTAGTAATCTATAGTTTTAAGATAAACATAAACCTCCAAATAATATCCTCATGCTGCTCACTGGTGGTTCATCTTGTTTTAATGGTGCCAAAGTGGCTATTAACTAAAGCTAGCTGATGATGAGGCAGAAAATGGCCTGGATGAGCATGCTGCAGGACAGCTTGGACCGATTTCTTCGCTGGCTCTGTGAGGTGCTCTGATGGTCGCATCATGAGTCAGCAAATCACAGCCTGAAGCCCAGAGAGCTGCAAGCAACCTTTACATGGCTGCTTGTGTTATATTTAGTCTGTAATCTGTCTCTTTTTTTAAAATGAGATACATATGGGTATAAGTTATGCAACAATATACAACATTTGTATTGAAGGTTTTTTTCCTTGACCTCTATGATTCTACCATAAGATGAAAAATCTTTCAGGATCATATTCAGGATAAATAAATCAAAGGAGTCATTTTACATGGGAGCTAATATACTTTATGTAACTGCCTCTCTCTTGCTGCTTCTCTCCCTTCAGGTGAAGATGCCTCTCTGCCCCTCAGCAGCGGTGGCAGTTATCAGATTCTCGTGAACAATGTCTTCTACTTCACCCAGCGGGTGGTGGACAAGCTGTGGCAGGGCATGTTCAACAAGGACTCCAAGCTGGTGGTTGACTTCATCGTGCAGCTTATTGGACAGGTACAAACCAAAGTGTGTTAGAAAAATTCCTGAAGGTCGAGGCTGGACAGATTGACACAAATTACATATTTCTTGACAGAAAAACAATTCACGTCAGTGTTAGCTGGATAGTTATCAAATATATAAATGCAATGTTAAGTTAGATTTAAGTTCAAAACTATTCAGATCATAAAGTTAATGCTCTGACACTTTGAGGTTGATTAAAGAGTAACTTAACACCTCCTATATATCCTGCCTTTACTGACCTCCAGTGGTTTAACTTCTCATCTTGCTGCAGTGGAGTAAAAGTGGTCTCCAAGGGCGTACGTCACTTTTTAAGCAAAATTTTGGATTTATAAAAAGACAGACTTGGTGGATAAAAGAAATAGAAACTGTTTTTGTGAATAAAGCCCCAAATGCTTTTGCACATAAATGTGTAAACACAGCTTGAGTTCAAGTTTACTCTCATGTCAAACAAGGAAATACAGACTGCCTAGGCTACCTGAATCACTCTGTGTCTGGCACAATGTGGCACACTCACATTTGACACATCTGCTCATGGCACAAACACTCTGCTTGTGGCTTTTTCGCTTTTTGGCTTCTTCCTTTCTGACAGGCCACTTCTTTTTTATTTTGGAGAGGGACCAACTTTGTGAGTCAGCAGCATTCACAGCGTCTGCTACATGCTGCCACTCTGACACCTTATGGCATCTGTAATGTCCACACTATGTCCACAAAACAACATATTTTTTTCTTGTTTCAACCTCCGTAATGAAAACGTTGATTTTGCCACAATCGTCTTCATGCAGTCAGTGTGAATTAATATTAATTTGGGGTGTTTCACTGACCATTTACAGGCAACTATTGAAGTTATATTAAGTCTGCAAAAGGTACATCACATTTCAAGTTTATTGTGTGTTTATAAAGGGAAACCGGCAAAGGACATGCTAACGCCCTGTTTTATAAATCTGAATATTTTTGTACATAAGCACTTTCTGTGTGTCAGCCGTCCACCATCTTTTAAGGAGACTGAGGTGGAGACAGTCCAAATCCTTCAAGAGGGCAGCAGAACACTTCTTTTCTTTGAATTCTTGCAGAGCATTCCTACTTACAATACTGAGCTGAATCACTATTTTTGCTGAAATCACGTTTAATGTTCCTGCGTCTCTCTCCAACACTGTACGGTTCCCCTTCCTGTACCTGCAGAATCTTGCTAGAGGCACAGGACACAGGACTTTAAGAAGCCTGAGTGCATTTACTATGCACTATATACTATGTGCCAGAGTGGAATTTGTAGCAGTCAAACTTATCACACCTGGCAAAATGCACCAGCATTTCTCTTGTGCTTCTTGTAAACAGTCTGCATTATCAGGCTGGACACTTCTCTCCAGAGCAGCCGGAGGCAAACAGACGGCGTCTGTGTGCCGCCTGCAGTGGATGGAGAAATAAAACAGTCCTTCTGTGAGTCTTCCTCCAGTTAATGTAACCAGTGAACACGCTCAAGATTAAATTAGATAAGCAGCACCCATCTGACTGCAGGCCTCATTTACTCATTTTAGCCCATGAATGCACATAAATTAGATATGGCTGTTAGTCCATTTAGCACCTGACTGACAGGTGTGTATCTGCTTGTCTCTGTGTGTATATGTTGTATATGTGGAGTTGGATGCATGTGAATATTTTCCGATGTGAATATTCTCCTGAGTGCAGAGACTTTTCAAGTGAAGTCATGAGTGTGGACTTTGTATTCTACTTTCCAATGCCTTCTACACACTACTCTGCAAGTGAGAAGATTAAGAGATTATGCTCTGAAATTAATTTCCCAAACCATAATGCGCCTTGGAAATATCCTGGTGTGATTAGTGATTCAGATGGCCATGTACTTCATGCTGAGGCATACACGAGGAATTATAATGTATTTACATTTCAGCTCATTCAATTGATTTGGAGTATAAGTACCCAACTCATACAGTATGTGCTTGCAAGACACTCCCACTGCAGATGTGTACAACCCTAAAGCGCTTCTTGAACTAAGCAGAGCATTAAAAGACCAGGTTTTTATCATTTTACATTTCTCAGTCTATCGTTGAAAGTGTTATTCAGTCATGTCTTATTCTGTTTTTGCAGGGAGACTATTCAGCCAAATGAATGTAATATCAAGGCCAAATCTAATGTATCTTAAGCAAGTTGTTACTGCATTATTCCATAGAATATAGAAGCAGAGAACTCTAAACACATCTTTATGAGTAGCAGCTTTATTTTTAGTTTGCTTCCTTAATGCCAAGCAGGTCTGGTTGGAAAGAAGCCTTTTTAATTTTTACAAATGTGTTTCCACTTGAAATCCTTTAGCAGCTCTCTGCTCAAACACTAAACAACAACAGCTAAATAACAAAGCTACATTCATGATCCTCCAATTACTTAACCCAGTTAAGTCCTGGTTGCTCAAACAAATCTTTTCACAGCAGCTTTATCCATATTCAGAGCACAGCAGTGTAAGAGCCACACAACTGAAGAACCAACATGCCAGATCTCTTTTCTTCAACTGTGTTTCTCACCTTTCTCATGTTTTAGCACTTACTAATATGAAAATACTTTTCCCTCTAACCTTGTTTTCCTCCCTCTTCTCCTCCTCCTCCAGTCTAAGAGGCGTTCTCAGGGTCTTTCCCTCGACACGATCTATCACTGTCTGAACCGGACGGTGCTGTACCAGCTCTGTCGACCCCACAAGACAGTCGCTCAGCAGGTGGCCCTGCTGGACGCGCTGCGGGTTCTGACCGTCAACCGCAACCTGGTGCTTGGGCCGGGCAACCACGACCAGGATTTTGTAGCCTGCCTGGCTCACTGCTTCATCTGCCTGCACAGCGGGAGGTAAGCTCACATATGACTCGGTATCTGCAGATCCTTAAATGTCTTTAAAGGTGGTTACTGTTTTTTTTTTATTTTAATGTCAGAAAATGTCTTAAAATGTGAAGTTCTTTGATAAAGTGTATGTCAGGGGAATACATTTTCATAAATCATTTTGTAGCCTTATCTTAAGTCATGCTGGGACAGGAGGTTCAAGCATAGTGCTTTGACAGTGCAGTTGAGAAAAAATAACAAACAGTCTTGTGCTGAATCACCACTAGAAGTAATTTCATGAGGGGTTTGAAGAAAACCAAAAACCAGAAATGTGCATAAAATTATATTGTTCTGCAAGTTGTCCACATCCTACCAGATGAAGGTGTGAGGCACACCTTCTCTAAAAAGACAGCCTAACAGCTTAATGCATGTGTCATCAGTGTATTGCAGCATTGAAATAAGCTAAAAAAACAAACAAACAAGATATTGTTTGTTCTGTCAGATAAAAATACGTCCAAGTGTTATATTTGGTTGTGTGAAGCATTCGTGATTCATAACAGACTCATCACATTCTGTGCTTCTGTGCGCATACTCTGTGTGGAGGAGGAGATGAAGTATGTGCAACATGTTTCTGATGAAGACATGAATCATAGCCTTTTTTTTCAGTCTGAATAATGTAAGACTAAAGGACATTGAATGAAACGGGGCATAAAGACAGATACACACTGTGCAAATTTAAGCTGTCCCAGACGAAAGATGACTGACATGAAAGAAACAGTGAGAAAGTTTAAAAGACAGCCGTTATCACAATCCACAAATACTCTGCATACTACAAATACTTAATGCTACCCCAAGTTCTCAAAGTTGGTGTCCCTAGTTAGTCTGTATTCTAATCTCTTAATAATTTTGTTGCAGGTTTAATGTAATCACAATTTCCACTCTAAAGATTTTTACCTACATACTAAGTGGTTCTTTGGCTCCATCAGATTAACTCAGTGATATTATTTATGAGCAGCTCTGACTCTGAAGATTGTTTGTGCAACTAAAATGTGATTTACCACAGAGCCTCACACCTTTTTTTATTATTTTCTGTGACTCAAACTGTGTTGTGTCCACTTACAGGCCATTGGAGTCTTTTTCTTTGTATGTGTGTGTGTGCATTTGCATGTGTCCTGCCAGAAGTACTGATAGCTTCCAAAACTGCGGCAGGTGGGGAGACTCTGAGTTTCCTACCATGCTGGGAGCACAATATGCTTTAACACGACACACTGTACAACTGCAGAAAGCAGACTTATCTGCCACAGGGAAGCCAAACAATCTAATTCTCCCTGTGATGCCCCCCTCAGGTCTCTGCATGGCAGGTTGGTACTAAGTTTCTGTGTGTTTTTCTCCGTAGCAGCGTGGAAGGCTTCGGCCTGGAGGCGGAGGCCAGGATGACAACCTGGCATGTCATGATGCCCACTGAGAACGAGGCCGACTCCACACACAGCCACGATGTCAGCGAGGGTGAGAGACTGTTATATGTGTGGGTTTGTGGGTATGTTGACAGTGAACCCATTTAACCCTGCTGACTGTTTGCTTGTATCTGGTGTTGAGATTTCCAAAGAAATACAGGATTTTACACATTTTTACATATTTGTTGAAGAAACATACATATTAAAATGCCTGATTTAGTGGTTTTGGATATATTGGTCACTGTATACACCCTTATTTTGGTCTTTTTACTCAAGTTAGACGACCTACTTTTCAACTAATTTGTATTTTCTTGACTAAGACAAGATTGAATGCAAATTTCTTTATTTTTTGCACCAAATTATGGCAAATAGTATCAATAAGAGTATGAATAAGTATTGGTACCCATCCTTAGTAATGAATATGTTGGGTATTATAAAGGTGTTTTACAAATAATACAAGAATTACAGCTTTGTTCACACCAAACTCACAACTAATTTAATCAGAAATAAAACAGTGCTGTACCTTAATATCATTAAAGCTGACTGACTTGGTAATTAATGATTATTGTCCTCCCTCTGCAGGCCGGCAGCTGCTGTTGAAGGCGGTGAACCGGGTGTGGACGGAGCTGATGCACAGCAAGCGTCAGATGCTGGAGGACATTTTCAAAGTGTCCCTGCCCTGCAACGACAGAGGCCACGTGGACATCGGCACGGCCCGGCCCGCCCTGGAGGAGCCGGCCCTGAAGAGCTGGCAGAACCACCTTGGTGAGGGACACTGGGAAACACACACACTGAGATATCCCCACAGCTGAACATTTCCTGAGCCTAGTATGTGTTGGATTTACATAACAAGATCAACTATTTGGGAGCTTCTCTAGTTGTTTTGCAATGGAAATACTTAAACCTGGTGTCCTGCCAATAGAGCCTATTATTACTGATCTGCTCTATTTCTGCTGGTTCTCTCTTTCTGGTTCCCTTCATCAGTGTTATACTTTTGCTGACGTAAGCAGAGTGGTGAATTTCTACTAGGTACCTGCCAAAGTTTTGACTCAGTCTGCTGAACCAGACACTTTGGCCTGTAACCAGCTATTGTTAGAGGGTTTCTCTAAATTTGAAACAACTAAAAAAAGTCAAAGTAATGAAAGATGCAAATAAGAGTTTCCTATTCAAGGGACTATTTTTGGAAGTTCCACTGAAAACAAGACATTGACCACATTTACATGCAGTGCAAACACAGTCTAACACTTTTATTCTCTCAACCACCGTCTTGAAAACGTCAGCGATGTGATATTTGCACATAAAAAAAGTAAATAAATAAAAAACTTGTGATATACATGTCTTTTATAATGTATGTTAAGTAGGAGTTTCTCATTTTGACCAGAAATGCAAAATGCATGCATGTCTACTCCAGCCTCAACAACTGCAACATATTTCAAATGTGTTGTATACTTGCCCAAGCAATGGTCCTAAAACCTGAATAGCTGGCATATCCCACGTCCTACGTCTCATTATACAACCTTGTTGTAAATGATGGATAAATCACATTGTATTCTTGTATTCCTTAGTAGGAAAATGCCACATTCAGAGGGCCTAATTCAGAATATCCAAACAAAATATACTGTTTACTTTACTGTATCAAATTCAGTGTCATATTCTGGATAACAGTAGAAAATTAGCGTGCATGTAAACATAGTCAGTGTGTTCTCCAGAATATTTTCTCTTTTTCAGTTTCTGGATTTTTTTAATGGCATGTTTAAATGCTTAGATCACTTTCACTGTAAACAAGGGCTTTGTTTGAAAGTTTTTTCCTTGGATACCATGTTTCGCAAAACAATTTAACAACAGGATATATTTGGTTGCCAGCATCTTGCTTCTGCTTTATTTTGCTTGAAAGTGAAGACTGTTCAAATGGCTTAGGGGTAAAAAAATAAAAATAAATTCACTCGTGTGATTCTTTCACTGTTCTCTCCCCTGTCGTTTAGTCCACGAGAAGAAGTGCATCAGTCGAGGTGAGGCAGTGGCACCGGCGACTCAGTCCAAACTGTCCAGAGTCAGCAGCGGCTTCGGCCTCTCTAAGCTGACAGGTGTCCGCCGCAACAAGAAGGAGAACAGCCTGAACAAGAACAGCCTGTCTGCACAGGTGCGCACAACTGACACTCACTGCACAGCTGTGGCAGATGTGCACAGTAACCTTTAACTATGTGTTTGTCGGCTTTGTTTCATTACAATCTGGTGTTTCTGATCATCAGGAGACTTTCCAGTGGATGTTCACACACATTGCTGTCGTTCGAGACCTGGTGGCCATGCAGTACAAAGAATATCAAGAGGTACCACAGTTAAATCATTACCAAACACAGTTGGGTGCATGAATTCAAGCTGGTTTATTGGAGATGATATATTAGCATCACAGTTTGACTGAGAAACCAGCTGCAGGACAAAACAACCGACTGTTATGTAACGGTACAGTCAGTATGTTACCGCAGGACAGTAAACCTAATAAAAACACAGCACAGGTAGATTTTCACAGGCTGCTGTAGCAGTTGTGACAGCATGTATAATTTATAGCAACATTTTTAAAGTGACTCACCACTCATACCTCATCCATCCCTCCACCTTCCAGCGGCAGCAGAATGCCCTCAAGTACGTGACCGAGGAGTGGGCGTCCATCGAGTACGAGCTACTGCGTGAACGCGGCCTCTGGGGCCCACCCATCGGCTCCCACCTGGACAAGTTTGTGCTGGAGATGACGGAGGGACCCTGCAGGATGAGGAAGAAGATGGTCCGCAATGACATGTTCTATATCCACTACCCGTACATCCCTGAGATAGAGCCGAACACCAACTCAGCACAGGTATTCAGTTTTAAATCTGTTCCCGTCATCTCCTACAGCACTTTTACCTCACACGAAGGACCTCTTTGGTGATAAACAGAGAGAGGCAATGTTTTTTAAATGTTTTTTCCACTTTTCATTTTTATTTCTGTTTCTTCACCCTCAATATTTTTAACAGTGATGCAGACAGAAAGAGTCCTCTAGTCTAGCTTCATCAGAATAACTAACAGTAAGAATGACCGCAAAAAAATCCTCCAATCATTGATCACTAACTTTAAAATATCATTACAATAAAGACCCAAAACATCAGAAAGAATCACAGTCACAGGACCCTAACAGTAGAGGTAGCAATTTAAGCTTTATGTTTGACACTACAATAATCATGTTATACATTGTTAACAGACATAATGGCAGAACAGAGAGGGTTAAAAAAAAAGTTTTAATGAAAACTAGCCTGTTTAAGTAAAAGATGATATGTGAAGTCATGGATGTACTGGTACAAAAACCTGTGATTAGAATCCTGTAAATATAACATCTTGCTATAGAAATATGCAATAAATATTTTGGATGGCGAGAAATTTATATTTTAGAAATGATTCCCTCTGTAACTCCAAAGTAGTGAACTTGTAAGAATAGCTTTCCTGAAATAGAGCTCTTGGACGAGCTCATTGGTGTCATGTGAGGAAGTGACACCAGCAGCCGGTGGCTCACTCTCCCTGGCACCGCCGAGACACATTTAGCTTTGTTTGTTCTACAAATAATCCCTCCTCACTGTTTGCCAGTGGGTGATTTATTTGGTCAGAAAGATGCAAAGACATAGCTCCCAGGCGCAGGTTTGCATTTATGTCACTTTCTTAAAACAAATGTTTACATTTTTATTCAATTGCAGTTAAAAGAATGTTTAACTTACCAACAGTACAAATAGTCATAACAAGCATAATGCTCTGCCATTCTCCCTGGACCCTGGATTGATCACATAATACAAACTTGCCTAGTAGAACTGAATAAAAGCTTCATGGCTCCTTAAATCAACCCAATCTAATTAAGTCCAAAGCCCCCCAGGCCTTGTCATAATACATGATTCAAACATGCTTGAGGAGTAGCTGCAGGGTGTCTGATAAAATCATACACTTGTGCCTTGCAGCTGAATACCATTACTAGCCAATTGTTTGATTTGGTCTTTGATTCTGTCTTGAAGAATCGCCCCCAAATTCTGGATTTATTTAATAGAATATATATGTATATATATTTATTGAAAAAACATTTGGTTCTAGTTTCTATGCAGCTTTTTAAAGGATTACCCAAAAAGAAAAGTATGTGGCATGTATGGAAATATGAAGTTCAGGGCCATGGTACCAGATGGCATTGCCCCTGGCCTTTGTAGTGCTTAAGTCTCCAGCACTGACTTTACAAAAACATCAGCAGGCTTCTTTATTGAGATTTAAAGACCAACATCCTCCATTTTTTTACACTCTCTAGCCCTCTTCCCCCCCTCTGGTGCCCTTGGTACCCTCAGCCCTGGCTGGGGTCCTTGAACGTGCCCAGGTACCTTTCCTGAAGTCCACAAGAGCTCTTGAGCTCCGTCAGTGCCTGGTGTGACTGCATGATAGTGCAAGAAAAATTAAAATCATATTAATCAGAAAGCTGCTGTTGCAGTGCTCTTTATGAGTTGACGCTGAGGCAACATGCAAATCCTGTTGTTGCACCAATTTGCTGCCATGTGTGGTTCAGTTGGAGATTTGGAACCACATCCTGCTTTTGTGTGCGGTAAAAACTTTGTTTAAAACTCACCCTGTGTTACGTGTGCCGGCAGGTTGACAAGGGATGCTTTGTATGGAAGCCCTGTGAAGCAAGTGATTTAAAAAAAATAAATAAATCTGCTGATTTGTTTTCTATGTCTGATCTAAACTGTTTTCTCTCCACTGCGACAGAACAGGTGAAAAAGGTTTTTATAAGCCTCTCAGGGCTTCCATACCTGTACTTAATCCCAGGAACTGGAAATTTCTCTGTGCTGTTTTTTATGTTTGGTTGTTTGTACATGTACATATGTAAATAAAATGCATGGAGTGTGACGCATCCTCGTATTTTCTGTACAATATAAAATGAATCTCTGCATGTGCACCACGTTATTGGTGTTAAATTTGGAGCTGATGATCATTACTGATAATCTCAGCGGTTGTTGGTTTTCTGTAGTTTTGGACCTCACACGTAGGTCACAATATGAAAATGAACATCCTTGCATTAAAACTATCCATGACTGACATTTTGCATGTTGAACATTATTGGTATTTTTATGGAGGTTCGTCCCAGATCCGTCTGCTTAAGTCAATAAAATGTCAATAAACTTTGAAGAACCTGGTCTGATGTTAATGCACTGCTTCCAGAAAATGTTTATTTAGGCGTCTGTGCAGTGGTAGCAATTACAGAAATCCCCCTTCATGCATTTATTTAGTCATTTGCAATAATACACAGACAAACCATTCTTGAATATTATTCAGCCGTCTTTTCCAAGCTAAAGCATTTTGCTCTTAGTGATGGAGTCAGTTGATCCAGAAACACACAGTGCAAACTGGTATTTACGCTACAACGAGCTCACCTGCTTTTCTTTTTTTTCGCCCTCCTCTGCAGAAGCCTCTCCGTTACCGGCGTGCCATCAGCTATGACAGTAAGGAGTACTACATGCGTTTGCTGTCTGGAAATCCTGGCATGTACCAGCACTCTGTGGAGCACAACACAGAGGGAGAGACCACACAGCATGAGCCCGAGCATGGCGAGGACACCATTGCAAGAGTCAAAGGTACAGAGACACCAACAGCAAAGATGAAGCTGGTTAGGAAAGCACAGGCTGGTTTTCTTTCTTGCTCCTAACTCTTCCTCACCTGGAAGCCCTCTCTAA
>JAJHUR010080355.1:7341-24312 GCA_027495735.1 Lutjanus campechanus | reverse complement strand
GGCTGGGGTCCTTGAACGTGCCCAGGTACCTTTCCTGAAGTCCACAAGAGCTCTTGAGCTCCGTCAGTGCCTGGTGTGACTGCATGCTAGTGCAAGAAAAATTAAAATCATATTAATCAGAAAGCTGCTGTTGCAGTGCTCTTTATGAGTTGACGCTGAGGCAACATGCAAATCCTGTTGTTGCACCAATTTGCTGCCATGTGTGGTTCAGTTGGAGATTTGGAACCACATCCTGCTTCTGTGTGCGGTAAAAACTTTGTTTAAAACTCACCCTGTGTTACGTGTGCCGGCAGGTTGACAAGGGATGCTTTGTATGGAAGCCCTGTGAAGCAAGTGATTTAAAAAAGATAAATAAATCTGCTCATTTGTTTTCTATGTCTGATCTAAACTGTTTTCTCTCCACTGTGACAGAACAGGTGAAAAAGGTTTTACTAGGATGATCTCATTTACATTTACAAAATACAAAAATGTTACATAACTTGATTTTTCCTGGGAAAACCTTTCTCTCACCTGTTATTAAAGTCATAAACAGAGGAGAAACAGCAATTTAAATCAGACTTTGAAAATGGATCAACAGAATTTGTCCACTTATAAGCCTCTCAGGGCTTCCATACCTGTACTTAATTCCAGGAACTGGAAATTTCTCTGTGCTGTTTTTTATGTTTGGTTGTTTGTACATGTACATATGTAAATAAAATGCATGGAGTGTGACGCATCCTCGTATTTTCTGTACAATATAAAATGAATCTCTGCATGTGCACCACGTTATTGGTGTTAAATTTGGAGCTGATGATCATTACTGATAATCTCAGCGGTTGTTGGTTTTCTGTAGTTTTGGACCTCACACGTAGGTCACAATATGAAAATGAACATCTTTGCATTAAAACTATCCATGACTGACATTTTGCATGTTAGAGGCTGAACATTATTGGTATTTTTATGGAGGTTCGTCCCAGACCCGTCTGCTTAAGTCAATAGAATGTCAATAAACTTTGAAGAACCTGGTTCTGATGTTAATGCACTGCTTCCAGAAAATGTTTATTTAGGCTTCTGTGCAGTGGTAGCAATTACAGAAATCCCCCTTCATGCATTTATTTAGTCATTTGCAATAATACACAGGCAAACCGTTCTTGAATATTATTCAGCCGTCTTTTCCAAGCTAAAGCATTTTACTCTTAGTGATGGAGTCAGTTGATCCAGAAACACACAGTGCAAACTGGTATTTACGCTACAACGAGCTCACCTGCTTTTCTTTTTTTTCGCCCTCCTCTGCAGAAGCCTCTCCGTTACCGGCGTGCCATCAGCTATGACAGTAAGGAGTACTACATGCGTTTGCTGTCTGGAAATCCTGGCATGTACCAGCACTCTGTGGAGCACAACACAGAGGGAGAGACCACACAGCATGAGCCCGAGCATGGAGAGGACACCATTGCAAGAGTCAAAGGTACAGAGACACTAACAGCAAAGATGAAGCTGGTTAGGAAAGCACAGGCTGGTTTTCTTTCTTGCTCCTAACTCTTCCTCACCTGGAAGCCCTCTCTAATATGTTGCTGCACTCTGCTCTGCAGGCCTGGTGAAGGCTCCTCTGAAGAGGTCTCGGTCCACGGCGGACGGAGCAGACGAGGACAGTCAGGAGCAGCTACAGGAGCAGCTGTTAGAGTCAGGAGGGCCTGAGGAGGAGCAGAGGACCGACAACACGTCCCTGCTGCGCCTCCTGGAGGAGGGAGAGAAGGTCAGATTATACAGCAATCACAATGTTTACTACTCCAATTTCATTAGTGCTACAGGCCAAAATCAGTAATTTTTTATTATTTAATTATTGTTTGGTGGAGGTTATGTATTTGGCTTGTCTGTGCAGAAGTATGCCAGTGATATAACCTTATTTTCTGTACCTCTGCTATCTTTTATATTGTCTTATATATATTTTTAATATCGAGATGGCTGTACAAATTATTCAAGTCTCCTACAGCTGGCGTTTTGTGTTTAACAGTTTCACAAATAATTTATTAAGAGACAGGCATGAGTTCACAAAGGCTTTAAAACAACATGAAACTATAACTAAAGATGGCAAACTACAATTTAGTTGTATGTGTTTCAACAAAAGACACGTTTTAGTTGCCTCAGTGAGCCCTAAAGACAGAGCAAGATTGCTCTAAAACATTGAACTAAAAATGAAGGTTATTTTAAAAAACAAGAAATCACACTTGGGTTGTTAAAAGTATAGACGTATAGAAGTTTGAAAAGCTGGGTGAAGTTTATTTCCTACTTTGTCTTACTCACAAAAAAGTAATTGAGCACCCCAACCT
The DNA here is from genome assembly GCA_027495735.1 of Lutjanus campechanus. Classification (NCBI taxonomy): domain Eukaryota; kingdom Metazoa; phylum Chordata; class Actinopteri; order Lutjaniformes; family Lutjanidae; genus Lutjanus; species Lutjanus campechanus. The sequence continues at coordinate 22,006 of JAJHUR010080355.1, read as the reverse complement.
TTTAATCAGGTACTGTTGTGGTTGTTCTGTTGACCACTGAGCAGCTCAGCTGCAGCAGCGAGGATTTAAATCCTTTGCTCAAGGCCATTTCACCAGCAGTTACTGAGTGAGGGGAAAGCATGTCTCCCCACTCATTTAATTGTTCTTCAGAGATTTGTGGCCTGCAGGAATTTAAGTGTGACTTTTCATTAGAAAACTGTTTTGTCTAAACTTTAGGTAATTAACACTCTCTGTTTTCTCTCATTTCTCATTTTCCAGATTCAGCACATGTACCGCTGTGCCAGGGTGCAGGGTCTAGACACCAGCGAGGGTCTGCTGCTGTTTGGAAAAGAGCACTTCTACGTCATTGACGGCTACACCATGACCATGTCCAGGGAGATCAGGGACATCGACACACTGCCCCCCAAGTAGGTCCATGCTGCTGTGTACCTGTCACATTACTGGACACGTATAGAAGAGAATCACAACTTCACACCAGAGCTGCATAATTATCCCCGAATACACAATGACACAGTTACTGTACTTTCCCTCCCTGAATGAGAGATGACATCATTCCTCTGGACGCTGCAGTGGGAGTTTCTGCTGCCCGAATGATGTAATGCTGCTGACAGAGCATGCGTTGGGAAGCTCAGCAGAGATATTACATATTTATCTTTTTAGGGAAACTCGCTCGGTCTTTTCCCTTGAGACACAACGTGAAAATAACCAACAGATGCCTCTTTGAATTCACTGTGTCCCCCTCAGGTGTTTCACCCTCTCATCGGCATCCATACAAAGCTGTGCAATCAAAACATGGCGTCTATGAGGGCTGAAGTGAGGAGGCATATTAGCTTGTTGGTCGATTAAGAAAAAAATGAATGAATTGTCATTTATCAGATAACAATATAAAACTTCTTTATGGTTACAGTTTTTCAAAAAATACTTCATTCTCTGCTCAATATTTACGACATCCAAACAAATTTTTCAAAAGCAAAATTAAACACATTTAAAGACACTGCAGGCTGAGTTTATGTCAGATAGAAATTTTGCACAATTTTGGATCATTTATATGTTGAATTATTAATTGAATACATGAATGAAATAATTGTCACGTCAATTTATAATGATAATTAATAATTAATCCATGTGTCCCCTGCATTTGTTTCAGTTATCTTGCTGATGAGATCCCATTGGTATTTTTTAAGTATTAAGGAAAGAAATTTTCTAAAATTCCTGTAGGGTGAACTTAAGCCTCTGTGGATACAAATACTTAATGGGTAAAACTTGATATAAAACTGATTCGATAATGCACCACTTTCTGTTGTCTTTGTCCAGTTTGCATGAGGCCATCATCCCCAGAGGAGCGAGACAAGGACAGAGCCAACTGAAGAGAACCTGCAGCATCTTCGCTTATGAAGACATCAAGGAGGTGCACAAGAGACGCTACCTGCTGCAGGTCAGTATGTCACTATATTACACACACACACGACAAACACAATACACATCTTTGAGTCTAGACGTTTATATGAAGTAGCTTTTAATGTTGTAAGTCATTATGACAGAATTAACACCTCACCTCTTTGATTCTTAGTGTTTAATTCACCACTTTTGTTATTAAATGTCCTGTGTATGTCATCACCTTTCAGCCCATGGCAGTGGAAGTCTTCTCAGCAGACGGAAGAAACTACCTGTTAGCCTTCCAGAAAGGAGTTCGCAACAAAGTTTACCAAAGGTACTGAATACTAAAGGAAACGCAGAGCTTCACCTGCATGCTGCTGAGCTGCTGCTGCTGCTGCTGCTCTTTCATTTCAGTAACAGAAACAATAGAATCATATCAAGAAACTCATGATAAGGTTTTTTTTTTTCTCTTTTCAACCCTCAGAAATGACAAGCACTTATTTAGCACTATTTGCACAAGAGACACTGCAGTTTTATATTATAAAATACTTATTTGCTGGTATTTGCTGAAAAAAGAGGGTTTTACAAAGGTTATTACTGTGTGATATTAAGATAAAATCCTGTAATGCCAGTTTTATAATTTCGTTCATATTACACTGGTTTATCTGCAAACTAAAGAAAGTCTGATCAAACTGTACATATATTTTTAAATTCCCTGCAGGTTCTTGGCCGTGGTGCCTTCACTGGCTGACAGCTCAGAGTCGGTTTCTGGCCAGAGGCCTAACACCAGCGTCGAACAAGGGTAAGACCTCCTTTATGTTCTCCTTGTACAATCAGCACTAACAGTGTTTTCTATCCCCTATATAATATTTCAGTGTTTGACCCTTTGTGGAAGTTGTGAGACGATTTATGTTGTATATTCAAATGTATTACCTTGTTATTAATCTTTGCATTAAATGCATTTTCCTAAGTAATGGATATGGACTTCTGTAGTAATAAATCAAATGAATGACCTAGAAAAGAAAAGAAAGAAAAAGACGACATATATCACATGGAGCAAGTTTGCATGTTTTGTGACTCAATGATGCTTTTCACTGCCCGCATGCTACAAAAACAGCATTGAGCTGATTACTGAGCTGTTTTAACTGAACATCCTCTCCGTCCTATGTGTTTGTCAGATCTGGGCTCCTCAGCACGTTGGTTGGTGAAAAGTCAGTGACTCAGAGATGGGAGGTAAGAAGCTTGACTCATTGTTGGTAGGGCTGCAACTAATGATTATTTTCATTATCAATTAATCTGCTAATTGAACATGTGGTCCATAAAATGAAAAAAAAAAATTGTAAAAATTCTCATCACAGTTTCCCAGAGCACAAAGTTATGTCTTTAAATGGCTTCCTCTGTCCGATCAACAATCCAAACCCAAAGACGTTTCATTTACTATCAGAAATGAGAAAGAAAACCTGCAAATCCTCACATTTAAGAAGCTGGAACCAGCAAATGTTTGACATATTTGCTTGACAAATGGCTGAAATGATTAATCAGTTATCAAAATAGTTGGCAGTTTATTTTCTTTCAATCAATAAATTGACAAATTGTTACTCTACTCATTGGTCCAACACTACTGTTTGTTTTAACAACACAAATGTGTCATCGAAAGCTAACATGAGGGTCAATGATGTGTTATCTATCTGTTTTCCAGAGAGGAGAGATCAGTAATTTCCAGTACCTGATGCATCTGAACACGTTGGCAGGACGATCCTACAACGACCTGATGCAGTATCCCGTCTTCCCCTGGATCCTGGCTGACTTCGACTCAGAGGTGATTGCAGGGTTTTGGCACAAAATCAGTAGCAGTTAACGGTGTTAACCACAAGAAAAGTTTATGCCTGTTCCGTCAATAATCCTGTTTTTGTGATGGTGGTGATGTTTGTGTTGACCAGGAACTGGACCTGAACAACCCCAAGACGTTCCGTAATCTGGCCAAGCCGATGGGCGCCCAGACTGACGACAGACTGACGCAGTACAAGAAGAGGTACAAGGACTGGGAAGACCCCAACGGTAAGATCTGTTCCATCCTGTCTCCATTTTACAGGATGGAGTCAAAGAGATAACTCTGTTATTTCAAGTTACATGAAAGACTGGAAGTAAAAAGATCCAACTAGTCAGCTAGCTTTATTGCAAACTATTTTATTGCAAACTATTTATCTTTGAACACCAAATCATTTTTTATTGAAAATGCCAGATTGTAAGATGAATATATTATACAGTTAGTGCAGCTTTTGTTGTTGCACAAATTGGCAAAAGAAAAACTTCAAACCCTGCAACAGCCTGAACCAAATTTACCAGAATGTGGCACATTTTTAATTTGTCCTGCATTGAACCTTAAAATTTAAATTTTTCTGCCATCTCAGTGACTTCTGTTGACCTGTTTTCTAAATCACTGTTAATGTTTTTTATTAAATGTCATTTAGAGCTGTGTGCACATGTCAGAGTTGTGGTTTCATTCGCCAGTGTTGTTTTCTTTCCTACTAGGTGAAACCCCAGCATACCACTACGGCACCCACTACTCATCAGCCATGATCGTAGCCTCTTATCTGGTCCGGATGGAGCCCTTCACACAGATCTTCCTCAGACTTCAGGTTTGATCTGAACTTTTCTTGCATACCCAGTATTCTGCTTGGCATTTACATTTCCAGCTGATCAAAACATTTCTGAAATGTCGTCCAACCCTGAGAGATTTCCTTTCAGAGAGAGAAAGACTGGATTTTATTTAGTAGGGAAATGCCAGTTTTATGTGATGTATGGTTGCTTTAGTCTAATTGCAGAGGATCAATGATTAAAAATATAGTAACAGCATTTTGGTTTTTCCGTTGACACTTAATGTTTTTGATTTTCATCCTTTTAGCGCCTACAAAAATATATTATTGTACATTAGGAATTAACATTAAAGCAAATTAGATGACAAGCTGTTGATGCTCACAGGTGTTTGGATCTAATGTCAAACCATCTGCCTGTACGTGTGTGTGATTACCAGGGAGGTCATTTCGACCTGGCTGACAGGATGTTCCACAGTGTGCGTGAAGCCTGGCTCTCTGCCTCCAAGCACAACATGGCCGACGTCAAGGAGCTCATCCCAGAGTTCTTCTATCTGCCCGAGTTCCTACTCAACTCCAACAACTTTGACCTGGGTCAGTATCAGGAAGCGTGGACAATAACTGATGATGAAAGTCAAAGTCAGACTGACCAAGATAATTGAGTGCATGAATATTAATGTTCTGTCTGCCTTCTGTTTGATGTCTCAGGTGCCAAGCAGAATGGCACCAAGCTGGGTGACGTCATCCTGCCACCTTGGGCCAAGGGCGACCCCCGAGAGTTCATCAGAGTCCACAGAGAGGTAAAGCATTAATCCTCTTGTGACAAAATTAGGTCTGAGCTTCAGTGAGTACACATTAACCTCTGTCTCATCTTCCCACCCCGCTGCAGGCGTTGGAATGCGACTACGTGTCAGCGCATCTCCACGAATGGATCGACCTCATCTTCGGCTACAAGCAGCAGGGTCCGCCGGCCGTGGAGGCGGTCAACGTCTTCCACCACCTGTTTTACGAGGGTCAGGTGGACATCTACAACATCAATGACCCACTTAAGGAGACGGCTACCATCGGCTTCATAAACAACTTTGGACAAATCCCCAAACAGGTCAGAATCTGGTTAATGTCTGAACACTGGAAACCACTGCTACTGTACTAGTGCTTCTAACCATTGTGATACTGTAGTACTGACAGTGGTGTCACTCCTTAACTACTACTGTTATTACAACACACCCACTAATACTAATATCTCAAAGCTACTACTTAAAGGGACAGCTCACCCCCAAATCAAAAAACATGTTTCTCTTCTGGTCTGTAGTGCTATTTATCCATCTAAGGCAGACATCTCTAAGTCTGATACTTCCAAAACACTGCAACTCACCAAAAAATTGTAGATGGATAAACAGCACTACAGGCCAGGGGAGGAATATGTATGTGTGATTTTGGGTTGAATTGTCCCTTCATGGCCCAGTTAATTCAACTAATCTGGTCTACCACAAATAATAACTTTACTTTTACAACATGGACTACATTATACTGCTAGGAGTACTACAGCTAGTCAAATACTAATGTTACTACCACTGAACCTTCAAAAACATATATTAAAAACAACTGTCTGTTTGACTGGCAGATGAATAGTAACAGATGGAGTTATTCATCACCAGACTTCAGTGAAAATGGTTCTTCGTACCATGTTGCCTAATGAAGACCTAATTGGGTCAAAACTTACCTTTTTAAGTCCAATTAACTTCTGGGAGCTATAATCCAGAGAGAAGATACTTTCCATGTTTTCCCTTAGTGTACAGACTTATCTACCACAGCCAGAATGTACCAGCAATGTCCATCATCTCTGACTGTTGCCGTGTGTGTGTTTCAGCTGTTTAAGAAGCCCCATCCTCCTAAACGAGTACGCAGTAAAGCCAACGGTGACATAGCAAGTATTCCTCCAAGCTCCAACAGCGACAAGATCTTCTTCCATCATCTGGACAACCTCAGACCTTCTCTAGCACCTGTCAAAGGTACAATCTCAAGTTGACAGACACTTACTCTTTGTCTTTTCAGTTTAAACTATATAGTATAAGTACCAGTTTTGCCCCAGCTATCGTTTTACTAAACTAGGATGTGTGTTTTGTTTGAGAAAGTGTATTTATGCATGCATTTTGTGATTCGTTCTGTGTGTGGTTTGATGGAAACTTTGATGCTGAATTATCTGAAAGGGTCATTGCAGTGGTACTGAAACCTCTAACCCTGACAGACTCAGCATTCACATATTTCTTTGTAATGCAACATCTAGAGCTGAAGGAGCCTGTGGGACAGATCGTGTGCACCGACAAGGGCATACTTGCTGTGGAGCAAAACAAAGTCCTGGTTCCCCCGACATGGAGCAAGACCTTCGCCTGGGGATACGCTGACCTCAGCTGCCGTGTGGCTAACTATGAATCTGACAAGGTCGGTCACAGTTATTATAACAGCCATAGTTTTCGTAGGAATTTAAACTTCTCACTTAACTTGTCACTGACCTCCATTCTGTTGCATGAAGATGAGTAATGTGTCTAATGTTCAATGATGCCACTTGTGTGCTCTTAGTGTTGCAGGAGAGTTTGTAAGAGTGTTTTGATTTTTAGACAGACAGCCCTCCTAATTAACTGAAACATGGACTTCTGAACGCTTTGAGCTTATTTCACCTTGAAATTGACACATGAATGTGAAAAATTATTAAAGACAATGTTTCCCCCTGCTGGTGCTTGAATGAAAATGCGCTTTTCTTACTGACTCCGGATTTTACACCAGCAGCCATTACAGAAGTCTCTTATGCAGTTCTTCTGCATGTTCTTTTTGCATGTCTTTCAGCAGACTAGTTACCAAACCATTGCTGCTAACTGCTTATAGCAAAGACTTTATTTTTCTTTCTTTGGGAGTGAGAACAATTGTACCCCTTTCTTAGCAAGCGTGCACTACCACAGGCGGTTGTACAGAAGATTGCCGATTTACCATGAGAGCAGCTCAAGGGTTGTTGGTTCTAGTTTCTTTTGTGATGTTATCCTGTCCTGTTATACTCTCACTCACTGACCAGCCCTGCATCGACACGGCAAACCAATATTTCTTCAATCTTGAATCTCCTCTCAGGCGTTGGTGGTGTACGAGTGTCTGTCAGAGTGGGGTCAGATCCTCTGTGCCATATGTCCAAACCCAAAGCTGGTTATTACCGGTGGCACCAGCACCGCCATCTGCGTGTGGGAGACAGGAACTTCCAAGGAGAGGGCCAAGTCACTCACACTTAAACAGGTAAAAACACACACATAAACTTTCCCCCGTGGACCTAATACAAGGTCCTGGGGCAGCACTTCTACAGACAGCTTCAAAGTAAAATGCCTCATTATTAAAAAGGCAAAAGTACTTTTCTTTTTTCCCTTTTCTTTTCAGGCTATTGTCATTTGTATTTTGCTTGAGAATGTCTCTTACTTTTATTTATTACTGCTAATTACTACTTCATTATTTTTGTATTCTTGTTTAAAACACTGTGTGCCGCACTGTTGCTGTTGTTCGTATGGTGTGGTGTCCATTCCAAAATAAATATTGTTGATCACAAAAAAGTTCAAATGTACAAGACTGCAGACATAAAAACTTGAGAAGAGAAGTCAGCTGTGATTCACCTGCATCATTTTGGCAAGAAACATCTGATCACCAAGCTTCTGATTTCACACAGTTTCTCAGATTCCCCTCATGGCTACTAAAGTGAGCCCATAAGAGCTGAAGGGCCTCCAAAGTAATGTGTCGATTTAATGAAGGTTGTTGAGTCCATCTAATGTCTTTGTCCATGCTGTTTCGTCATAGGCATTACTGGGCCACACTGACGCTGTAACGTGTCTGACAGCATCGTCAGCTTATCACATTGTTGTCAGTGGCTCGCGGGATCGAACCTGCATCATTTGGGACCTCAACAAGCTTTCCTTCGTCACACAGCTTAGGGGACACCGGGCACCCGTCTCCGCCCTGTGCATCAATGAACTGACGGTGAGCTGGAGAATCAATTTCTCGTTCCTTCAGTCTAGATGGAAAAAACGTCATATGTACTTTTACGATGAGCTAAGGAACAGAAGCTGTAGAAAGGATCATTTATATCATGATTCACACATGTTCAGTTGATGCGAGAACAAACGTGTGTTTGTGTTTGTGTAGGGGGATGTCGTGTCCTGTGCCGGCACATACATTCATGTGTGGAGCATAAACGGCAGCCCCATCGCCAGTGCCAACACCTTCACAGGGCGCAGTCAGCAGATTCTGTGCTGCTGCGTGTCAGAGATGAACGAGTGGGACACGCAGAACGTCATCGTCACCGGACATTCGGACGGTGTAGTCAGGGTAATCATGCCCACTTTAATCTTAAAGAATATCGGCTATCATACTGATTATACCCTATTGTTTATTCTTTATTGAGTCAACAGTTTCTTGAAATGCTGTTTGGCATGTGTTGCAGACTGAAATACTCACTTGTTAAGGCTTTTGTCCAACTTTTTGCTTTTGTTTTCTTCAGCACAAGAATATAAGATAAGCGACAATGAAGAGTTATGAATACCACAGCATATTTTTGGTTGTTATAACTATTTCTGCTAAGTTAATTCATTATAGAGGAGCTAAACATGTTCTTTGACTTAATTTGACAAAACTAAACTTAAACAGACTACAGGGAGTTTTAAACTGTTTATGAAACAGTCTTAATTTAACAGTGATGCCTCTAAAATGACCTACATAAGCAAACCAGAGCGTCTGCGAGAAGATTGGCTCTTTCTGTGTACTGCAACAGGGTCAGATTCTTGAAATCAGATGAAACGAGCCTGTGTTTACATTTTCCCAGACAAAGTTACAGTGAGTTGTACATTAGCCAGTTAAAAGGAAGATGCTGTGGTTATTGCGTGGAAACACTTCTGCTTTTATCCACTGGGGCCTCAGCACAGTTTGTTCCTTGTAGAAGCTTTAATTAAACCTTTTTTTTTAAATATCTCATGTAGTTTTGGAGAATGGAGTTCCTCCAAGTCCCAGAAACCCCTGCTCCAGAGCCAGTAGAGCCAGATGTGCCTGATTGCTGTGCTGAGGAGAAGATTGGTGAGTCTTAATAGGAATAACAGCTGATTAAAACAGCTGACGGGGTTCAACACGACACAGTGCAGCCAAGTTTTGTCTGTACTCTCACTTGTGGATTTATTGTTGGTACACCTTTCTTCATTTGCTTATATTTTTTATATAGTTGCACAATAAATTCACTCTGAAAATGTGTTACCATGTAAAAGGGGCTCTAATTTTGCACACTGTTCTCACAGAGGGTGGCGAGAGTCACAATGGTGATGACGACAGCAGTGAGTCAGATGGAGATGAGCCCAGTCTGAGCCAGGAGCCCAAAGCGCCACGTAACCCCTCAACAGGTGGAGGCAGCCAACCGGGCAGCACTGTCCACAGACCCAGAGGTACTCAACACACAACACACAACTCCTCTTATTAATATCTACAGTTAATGGTTGAAGTCTCACTCTTTTAGCTGTTCTTGCAGAAATGAGCAACAGAAGCACTTTTAAATTCATCCAACATCATGTAAAGGCTCTCTGCACATCTTCGTTTTGTTGTTAGAGCCATTGCTTTTTCTGTTGTTAATTTTAAGATATATTGTCTTGTATTTCCCACTTATTTTGTTTACTGAGAATGTAGTATGGACTTAAATCCATGCCAGTGTTCACATTTCCTGACTTTAAAACACCTTTAAGGTCCTTCAGCCCGAACGGGAGCCTCATGGTCGATGGACAGCAGCTCTGACGACTCTCACCGCTGGTCAGATACCCTTAGCATTGACGAGAAGGACGGCTTCGTGTTTGTCAATTACTCTGACGGTCAAACTAAGGTGCCTCACCCTCATCCGGCTCATCCAGGCCAGAGCTCAATGCCACAGCCTCTACAGCCCTCCGCTTTGGATGCACGGACATATAACCAGCTCAGGACAGGTGAGTGTCCAGTGGTTGTCTAAAATGTTTCAGAATGAATATTTAGTATTTAATATTTATAGTTTTTCAGCTCTCAGGGCAATTAAGAAAACCCTTAATAGGAACAGAGGTTCTTCAGGGGTTTTTCTCTAATTAAAGAAATAAAATTAGCTCCTCTAATCTGACGACAGCGTGTTAGTGCTATTGTTAAGATGTTGCTTGTTTTAAGCGTTTATTTTTGTGTTTTCACAGGCTACAGATGGGAGCGCCAGCTGGTCTTCCGGAGCAAACTCACCATGCACACAGCATTTGATCGCAAGGACAACGCTCACCCAGCTGAGATCACATCCCTCGCTATCTCCAAGTAAGAGAGCTGACTGTCTGGCACCAGACAGATATAGAGGAATGATTTATTTTGTTGATTGTAATATTTATTTGATGCATCTGAAGAGCTTCTCATTACTATAATTCCCAATCTGTCAACACACTGTACATAGTATTGAATACAAACCACAAAAAAGTATTTAAGAATGGGAAAATATCCGTGCTGAATTATTCTCTTCCTCCCTTTGTTTTTCATTGTTCTGCCCTTTGTCTAACCTTTTTTTTCCACCCACCCTACACTTTTAACGTCCTTCAGGGACCACAGTAAGATCCTTGTGGGGGACGGCCGTGGTCGAGTCTTCAGCTGGTCAGTGAGCGATCAGCCCGGTCGTTCGGCAGCCGACCACTGGGTGAAGGACGAGGTGGTTGACAGCTGCTCCGGCTGCACGGTTCGTTTCTCCCTCACCGAGCGACGCCACCACTGCAGGAACTGCGGGCAGCTCTTCTGCCAAAAGTAAGTAAATCACAGCAATGCAGTAACTTGCCCTTCCAGCAGACAAACATGATAAAACGCCCTCTTGGATGCCCCTTTTTTTTGTACAAAATATGGTAAAGTGCCCTTCTAGTGGACAGAATTGTGGTAAAGTGCTCTTCTAGTAGATGAAATATGGTAAAGTGCCCTCTAAAGTGCCCCGTCCCCGGAGAACATGATAAAGTGCCCTCTGAAGTGGCCAAATGTTCAAGATCACATGATAAAGTGATCTCCAGTGTCCCGTTCTTGGACTTAACATGATGAAATGCCCTCTGGAGTGCCCTTCCAGTGGACAGTATGTGGCAAAGTGCCCTATAAGGGGCCCTTTGAGTGGAGAGAATACAGTGCAATGCCATACAGGCTGCCCTACATACTGGAAAAGTATTTGGCCTCTACCTTCCTTTAAATAGTTAAATAGTTCCCTGTCCACCACCGGGGGTCTGAATACTTTCCAGAGTTACTGTATATATTTGTATTTTCCTTCTAATAATACATTCTCATTTTCCATCAATTAAAATTTCCTGCCAACCATTTTCTTTTTTTTACAATTTCTTTGTCTCATCCTGTCTTGCAGATGCAGTCGCTTCCAATCAGAGATCAAAAGGCTGAAGATCTCGTCACCGGTGCGAGTTTGTCAGAACTGTTACTACAACCTCCAGCATGAGCGAAGCGTTGAGGACGGCAGCAGAAACTGAGCTCCACCTTCACCCGCTGCCGATAAAAGAAACACCAACACCTGAGGACTCCGACCTGAGGAGCACTTCATTCCTCCATCTGCCTTGTCCCCTCAACACTTCCCACGCCCTTTATCCTCTCGTTCGTCCAGTAACCACATGTACTGTAACACACTGACAGACTGTAACAGGAGGGAGGATTGGCTGTTACATCAGCACGGCGGTAAAGCTCATCGAAGGAGGCTGGGAAAAAAAAAATGAGGATAACCGATCGAAAGGAAGTGAAAAAAAAGACTCAATCACCACTTTTACCACCTGCACTCGACACCTGGAGGGAAAAAAAACAAACACCCTTGATGCGGCACGCTTGAATCAATTACCCGCCACCGCACGACGTAACAAACTTGTTTATATTGTAAATACTTACCATGGCCTTTTTAACTCTAAGAGGAACAAACAGAACAAAAAAATAAGGTCAATGAGAAAAAAACAAAAACAAATTGCCTGTAACATAGCGTTGTGACTAACCACTCCTGGCTTTAAAAAAAAAAACAACAACAAAATTGATTGTGTGTAGTCTGCGTCACGAGTCATGGCGAGTCCAGAAGAATAACACGGAGGGGAGGAAGGGATATGAATGTCAATAATTAATGTCTGTTGGTTGACTTCACTAGTGGGTCTAGTTATGCAAAATTACTTATTTTCTTTTTAATTTCCTGATCATTTTTTTTTGTTATTGTTGTTTACAAAAATGTGATTTATTTTGTGAGTGTGTGTTGCCCACATCACCATCACAGAGATTTTATTATCAGATCGTCTTTTCCTCTTTTTTGCCAAATTGTTTTGATGTATCACTTATGATTTTTTTTTTTTAAAACCTATCATCATTTCTGTCCTTTATGAATTCACATTTTTGAGATTTTTTTTTGTTGTTGTTGCTGCTGCTCTCTGAAGACTGGACACATCATCATTTCAGATTTTATTTTCACTTTCTTTTTTTTTAAACCATATCACTCCATTTATTCCCTGTGTTATCCATCATGGGTTCATCATCTGTGAAAAAATATGAATTAGGTAAAAAGTAACATACATGAATCATTGCTGCACATTTATTTTCCATCATGTCTTTTTCATGTAGCCTTATTCAGTTACTGTACAGCATCAAAGCAGCTTTTTGAATGCACACAAAAAGGGACTCTTAGTATGCATCGTGGTTTTTATGCTCTTGTTGGTTTCTATCCTGGTGTTTCGTTCGCAGACCTTCAGTCTGACCCTGTGGCATTATTATTATTATACAAGTCAGTAAATGTTGCACTCCACACACTTTATCCTCAGTCCTTACAGAAGATGTTAAACTGCAGGAGCAGCAGCCAAGCCCCTTTCAAAGAGTTAATTCAGTATAAAAGGAAATTGTTAGACGCTGTAGAAGATGTAAGTAATCATGAAACTCCCTCAAACGGAGCAACATCTCAGCTCAGATTTTAAAGATATATTTGGGTGTTTATTCTAAGAAGTCAAATACATTGAGACAGTTTTACAGAACTGCTATTTGACCCTTTTTCTGTCATAGATTTTGAGGGAGCATTTTGAACTTTAAATTCACACATTTTTTCATATTTCATGACTAATATACCCTGTTTTTGTTCCTTTATGTGTGTAATTTTCCTGATCAAACCAGTCAGGTTTATATGCCGAGGAACCAATCCAATATATCCATGATTTAAGCTAGTTCAGGTGAAATTACTCACTAACTAATGTACTTTTTTTCACGTTAAGTTAGTCTGTTTTGATGGCTAAAGATGTACTCAGTTCATTGAAGGTCATATGAAATTGCTTTTTAATTAATATTTTGGTCCCAAATAGGTCAGATGAAGAGGTGGATGAATCTGAGATTTAATTTGTGCCAAAATTAGGATTTTGTACATTTGTCAGTGTTCACTTAACACATAAGAACAAGGACAGTATTAAAGTAAACATGACGAGATGTCTCGTCATCATTAGAAAAACAGATAAGTAACTAAAAGCAACACAAATCACAATGGACACGATGAAGGGATAATGAAACAACAATGACGAACATTGAGCAACTACAACGGTTAAGTACAAACGTAAAAGCATAAAAACATTTTTATGTGATCACAGGATCTTTTTTAATTTTTCTGATCTACACATTTGTTGTTTGTGGAAAAAATAGCACATTATAGTGTGTGATGCCACCACAAGGAGTCACCAAAGTGATGTGAACTCGGCAGTAAAATTAGCAGTAAGATCTAAAAAACATTTTAGAGCAGAACTTGTTGCCATGGCTGCCATGTTGACACGTTGGTATCAGAGGGGCTTCACGTGGCTCTCTGTTGTTTAATGTATCTTACACGCTAGTTTGTCATGGATATATTTAATAATTTGTCATCTCAAAACAGTTTTCACTCTGCAGGCTGGCTGCTGCTGCTGCTGGGTTTCAAAGTTGGACATAGAGAGTGTTTTTGTTTTTATGTGCATGTTATTTTCTTTCATAAGTCATCCTCCTCCTCGCTATTCATACTTGTGTTCATCTTGTTTTGTTCGTGGTTCTGTGGGCAACAACTGTGCATTCAAGTGCTGCTTTCAGAGAGAACTTTTTTTTTCTTTCTTTTGGTCTCCCACTAGTCTTCACAGAGTCTCAAACGTAAAAAAAAACTGAAAAAAAAAGACACTTTTCAGAAAGTACTTTAATATTCACCTCCACAGCTCCCTGATGTTATAATAATAATATGCACTCTTGTTATTGTCCTTCTTATATCATCCTGCATTTACGTACTGTAATTTAGCGTGCAATCATGCCATCTAGCTGAAAAGGCCGAGTCGGCTTCTATCAATCAAGAGTTCTTTTGCACCTTCACATGTACAAAAAAAAAAAAAGAAAAGTCAAGAGGAATCACAGGTTTTTATTGAATGCAGTTTTACGTTGTCATTTTAACAGAAAGGTGCGTTTCACAGCGGATAAATGAACTGTACAAAGTATTTATGCAATTATAACTGGTTTTAGATTTTTTTAATGATTATTGCGATTTCAGCAAGTTTTGTTACTTGTTGCATGTCTATTAACACAGCTGACTTTCTGTGTCAGTGCATTGTACATGTTCTTGGCATTATATTATTTTTTTTGTTGTTGTTGATTTTATTCTTGTTTGGGTTTTTTTTTTTTTTTTTTTTTTTGTGGGT
>JAJHUR010080352.1:0-26372 GCA_027495735.1 Lutjanus campechanus | reverse complement strand
TACATGATAATAAATGGGTGCCTAAGATTTGATACTTTTTCCACCTCATCATCTAGTTTTATATATTGAACTTTTATTTAACCACCCAACTTTGTAAAAACAAATGTTTAAGTCTCCCAGGTTTCAAATCATGCTTTTGAATGTTTGGCATATTTATTCGTTTCCACAGAGTTGATCACTGGAATAATGAGAGGGAGAGGCTTGTGCTTATAACTGATAGGTAAGTCAAAAGGAATATTTTCTTTACTTGTATGTTGCCTGTAATTTCTAACTGCTTTTGTATAGTTTCTATATTATTCTGTTCCTTTTTATACACATCTAATTATTCATTCTCTTTGACTTTGTCTATCTGTACGTATTCAGTCCTTGTGCTGTGCTAAGGTTAAGTTCCTGACAATTAGTATTACCATTCCAAATTTTAATCATCATTAAATCCACGTTTGATTACCGTGCTTTGAAAATCTCATGGTAAATATTGTCAGACATCAACCAAAGTCAGCAACAGTCTGCCATATGCAGGTGCAGCAGCTACATGGATTTGTTTTGCATCAGTGAAAACATTGACATCACAAAGGACTTAATGTCATTTCAAATCATTGAGAGGTTCTCAAAAAAAAAAACTTTGCGAAATGATTTCAGTATTTTTCTTTTAACATTTTCAGCACACTTTAACAATACCACGGTAATACTGATAAACATAATTTAGATCAATTAAATTGTGATATGAAATTTTCCTACAGTTTCATCTCTGTAAAGGAATATCTTATCTTAAATCTGACAGATGATGTTATCTGTTGACTTGGTTTGACATCTTTTGGTTGTGTGCAGGTCGCTGCTGGTGTGCAAGTACGACTTCATCAACCTGTTGTGTCAGCAGGTCGTCAGAATCTCTCTCAACGCTGTAGACACCATCTCAGTGGGGGAGTTCGAGTTCCCACCCAAATCCCTAAACAAGTACGACAAAACATTTTAGTCTGCCAACAGCATTAGTCTAAGTTTATGACGGCCTGCATTAAGCACAGGACCACTCCTGCCATGCGTGTGGCTTGAGTAATCATAATATATTGCAGCTGTCATTTTGTTGTCACTTAGTTGTAACTGCTCCATTAATCAGTTCAGGATCTGTATTTTTAGTGGTATTATTGTTATTTTAGGGGAGATTTTAAAAAAGACTGAATTCTGATATGAAAATGCAATAAGTGGTAAGTGTGCTGGTGTATTACTAGCCAATCCTTATAACCTTGTGTGTTCTTACAGGAGAGAAGGCTATGGGATTCGTGTCCAGTGGGACAAGCGTCCTCGGGCTTCGTTCTTAAACCGCTGGAACCCTTGGTCCACAGACATGCCCTACGCCACCTTCACGGAGCACCCCATGGCCCACGCTGATGAGAAGGTGGCCTCTCTCTGCCAGGTATAATCTCCTTAACTAAATAAAGATAAAAACTGCATTTTGTCTAAAGTCAATCTGTGTAATGATTCAAAGTCCTAATAATGGCCAAATCTTTAATAATGGAACAGTCAGAAGTGTTCTATACAGGGTAGGGAGTCCCAAACTTTTCCATACCAAAGCCCTCTTAATAGCATTAGCTTACAGCCAGAGCCGTCTTTTGCAAGATGTTATTAAAAACCCAAAGTTGACTGTTTTTGTTCAGCCTCTGTAAGGTGCTTTTGTTTCAAATGACTCTCAAATTTAGTAAGTTTTAACCACTCATTTGAGAGGGTCTTGAGGCAGAGAACACATTCTGGGCACTCAGTCAATCCTACATGCAGCAGTAAATCGATGCTTCATGTGTGCTGCATCATACTTACAAGTTATACTTGGCCAGGAGTTCTTTGGATCTTTTCATAGTTGAGCTTTTGTCCACAGGGCAGTCGGTCTGCTCCGGTCTTTTCCTTTTCAAAACCGTGTCCATTTTTATGAGTTAGCACTTGCTGAATTTCAAGAGCAGAGCAGCTTTGTGGCAGGTGGCAGAGCAGGTCAACACAGACAGCTTATGACATGATGAATGATGTTTTGCTGGCAGGCAATGAGACAGCCAGGCACAGCAAAAAATTCACTATATACTATATATTCACTATATATTTTAAATTATATGTGATAATAATTCACATAATTCAACGTAACTTTTAAAAAATTTATTCATTTTTGCATTTTACTGAGTCCCCCACTTTGAAAATCACTGATATAGGGCACACTTGCAGGTACATATCTCTGAGCTTATAGATGGCTAACACAGTAATGCTCTTCTACTTTTGGTCATTTTTTCTGAATTGCCATCTGTTAAATTATGGGCAAATTATTTTTGTTGGTTGGTTCCAAAACTAAGTTTTGCAGTATGCCATGCATGCTGGACACAGGTTCCAACAATTGTAGCAGCAACAGTAGAATAAGAACAGTCTAAACAACATGGATTTAGGGTATTGAGAGATTAAGCTGCCGTTAAATATAAAAGATAGAGTTCATTATTATTAATAAACACAGCACTGAGCCCTTTCAGAATAGAGGCTCAATAAAAGGCTTGTGGGCCACATGGAACCAGTCAGTGGGCAATAGCAGCCCTCAGGCTGCATTCTTCTAATGGATTATATATGTTTTGAAAACATCTGTGGATTTAAAACTTGAAATGTAAGGTACTTATAACTTTTTTGTGTTGGTCTTCTATTTATTTCACAAGACTAACAATGGTGACCATTGGTACAGCAGTTCATTCATGCACATTAAGCAGTAAAACAGCTCTAGCAGTCACATTTCAACTGAACACAAAAGACTGATTGCCTGCTTTCTCTTGAGAGAAAGACAGCTATTCATATAACTAAGTAGTGTAGTCGTGACTTTGTTTTTGAACAACAACTGTACCTGGGGCAGTTTTCTGAGGATATGAGTGCATCATTTGGAGCCATTAGCATCACTACATACAGTTTAGCTCTAAAGTCTGAATCACATCATTTCAAGCTTGAGAGACCCTCCAGGAGATGTAGCTTTATAAGCCAGTCATGCATCAGATCCGCACATGTGGGTACTTTGCCAAAATAGCACAGCCACGCCCACTCTTGGGGTGAGCAAAATTGATATAAAATTGATAGCAAATTGGTCATCAAAAAGGAATCAAATTGCTGTGAAAATACAAAAACCAAAACAAAAAAAAACAAAAAAAAAAAACATTCTCTTGAGGCTCATACATTCCTACTGCTCTCCTTTTAGGATGCCTTTCCAGGAGGGATGGAGAATGAGAGATTGTGATAGACTTGTGTGATGATTTACACCCTGTTACACAGCAGGTTTTCAGCATTTATAATATGAAATCGTGATTGTTCACCCAAAAGGCAGTGTAGCCTTGGTGACTGTGGCTTGATAACGTTTTACTGGTCTGATGTAGCAAGTGTTGGTTTTTATAAACAAATAAAATGTATAATGTGCAAAAGTTTTTTTGTGTACAAGTTTATGGAAGACTTGTCAAATTTCATGTTCTTTTTCTTTTATCTTGTCAAGTTGGACAATTTCAGGACCCAGCTAGTGCAGGCTGTAAAGAAAGCCCATAAAGAGCACCCCATCCCTGGTCGGGCTAACGGTGTCCTGATCCTGGAGAGACCCCTGCTCATCGAGACCTATCTGGGCATCATGTCCTTCATCAACAATGAGGCCAAGCTGGGCTACTCCATGACCCGCGGCAAGATCGGCTTCTAACATCCACAGTTCCTCCAAATTACAACAGAGTTCAACCCATGTGTATGTGTTAACACTGCGCTGTCTGAGGGAAGCTGTTGCTCCCTCTGTGTGTGTAAGTTGAGCCCATGAGAAGTCCACACCTCCTGAAGTTGGTGTTACAGACGAGTGGTCAGCCTACTGTAGGTAAATGATGCGCAGCATTGCATAGACTGTCTACTCATTTGTTTTTGCGTTCATAGTTGGTTTCCTTCAAAGAGCTGCTCGAAGATCTGCCATACCCATGTGGGCTCTACTGAGGGAGTGTATATCCATGTGACACGAGTTGGAGAGAAAGGACGCAGCTCTTGCATCAACTCATTACTGCTGTTCTTACTGTTCTAGTCTAATGCTCCTTGTTAAACCACTGACTGACAGACGGTCACAACTGATGTGATGTTTAGATTTTGTTAGATGAAGGTAAACATCAGGGTTATTACAGGGTTAAAGGCATGCTTTGTTTGAGCTTTTTCTGCAGGAAAAAAAACAGGAGAGCAGTGAAACCATAGCATAATCAAAGAATATGTTCCATATTTGCTACACATTAATATAAAAGCTTGCGTTATTCAGATCACAGGGCCATTGGGTAACTTCATGGTATGGAAGAGCAGCTAATGGCCTGAGTTTAACGGTCACGTCACATGATTATTGTAAGAACTAATACTAAGTTACTAATAGGGAAACTTTTCCAGGATCTGCACTGCTATACTGAAAAGCTCTGGACTCAGCTGTGGAAAACAGCAGGAATACACTTTTAAGCATCCATGAAACTTGTTCGTGGAAATGATAAATTACATGTTGTGATCTTTCTCTCTTATTGGCCAATGTTGTGCTCTCCACGCTTACATTCGCCTAAATACTGTATGTAATTGCTCAGAGACGGGGCTGATGTGTTACATGGAGAGATGAATTAGCTACTATAGCTAAAATGTTCTGGTATCTTACAGATGTTTTATGCAACATGAACTTGTAAACCATGTTTGTAAGTTGCCTTAAAGGTCCTGCAACTTGCATTGGTTTTAGGCACACATTTGCACTGGGAATAATGGTTGGGTTATGAAATGAAATACATGCAGACAAAGCGTTGCATCAGTTCATTAGCCACACACTGTATGTATGTATCTTGTAAACAGGATTTAGCAGATCTTTTGTTTATCATTGTGCTACCAAAGGTAACAGGCCATATTTTCATGCTCAGCAATGCCAATGAATAATTGTGTCCTAAAATGCCTTTTTCTGGTCGTAACTTGCGCATGTTCCCTGCACGTTGAGTTTGCATGAGAAATGTTTTTTAAAGAAATATCCTAAATAGACTTGTAAATACGATTAGGTTTTATTTGTCTGCTGTTATTTTGATGCGGTTGACTCACGAGTGCTAATAGAAAATAAATATTTTGTTGCCAGTTCTTAAGTATTTTATTTAGGGATTTTAAAAGAGATTAACTCATTATTACAAATGATGTGAAGACTTACTTTTTGTTTGAGATATTTGTAGCACAGCAGCCAAACTGGAGAATAATAAATGCCTACATGTTCTTGTCAGGGGCCTTGGCTCTGGTCATTGTTGAGAAGTGCATTTACATTATGTTTGTACTGTCAAGGACTGCAACAAAGTGATTAAGTTACAATTCATGTTGCTGTACAGTTCAAGCTTTTATAAAAAAGGGCATCATGCAGACATGATGAATTGCAGCCATGTAATACAGTCCTTATATATTTAGTACTGCCTGTTTGTTGTTTGGATTCTTACTGGCATTTCACTTTGGTCACAAAGCGGGTAACAACTATTAAATCCTACCAGTCATGGTGCAGTATATCCCGATGTTATTAAAGACTGCACACTGTACAATGCTTTAAAAACACACATTTGAAAACCTGCTTCATGTCTTTGTTCTGCCAAGCAGATTCATCATCACAAATATTAAAAGTTTCTGTCAAACGGTCAGCAGTTGGAACCTTTTGTAGCACCAAGAAGGACAGTAACTGTACTCTCCAAACCAGCCATTCACCACCACTGGGCCTTGATCCTCTGGTGGGCCCCAGAATGCTACCTAATTTGCTGCAGAGGCAGTGGTAAGGCCAAGTAGTTAGATTAAAATTTAAAAATTTTTTTTTGTAATTATGTCAAATTTAAATGCATAACTTTAGAGAGCAGTTATATTTTACATCACCACACCAATCATGACACATCATCAGGTAGGCCTAGATACAAACATGTATTGCTACTGACATAAAATTGGTTCACTACCTAGTAACCCCACAGACAATCCTGTTGAGCTGCGTGTGTTGAGCATGGTGAAATCCTGTTATAGCCCAGTTTATTTTTTATTTTTTGGGAAGGTGGTACTTGGATTTTTTATTGTTATACAGTACTGTTATTATAATTGTTACCACATTTCTGAATTTGAGGCAAAATCAGTCTTCAATCCCTCTGCACCCCTTCATCATTACAAATACATGTTGTGCAAAGAGGCACTGGTCATTGTGTTTTTTGTTTTCACTGAAACACTATTGTCTGACACAGACATGAGTACACAAACTGTTTGGATAAACTTAAAGATTTAGATGAACTTGCCGTACACAACATTATTTATGACAAAATTTATTCAAAATAGTTACACAATTTCAAACATACAAAATACTTAAAACTAAAAGCACAGTGAAATCTATAAAACTTTGTAAACCTCTATCTTCTCACAGTGTGTGAAACTAGTGCTTCGGTACGTACTTATAAAGTGATATTTATCCATTCTATGTCTTTCAGGAAGAGTGTCAGGTCAGGTTTTCCATTTGTTTTCAACTTGATGAGAAAAGGAACCTCCCAGTAACCTGCACAGAAAACTTGGTGAGCAGCTACAGTGCAACATGTGAGAGTATCCCCATCTATCTTTTGGTCATCACCTGAACACATTCTCCACCAGGTGTGTCTTGAAAAATAAGCCTGGACTGTAATCCAGTCATTCTTGAGTCAGGTGTTTTTGTGCTTTACTTGTCCTCCTGATCAGTGTCCATGTAGCACAGACACAGCTGCTCCTTCCCAAGCAGGATTAGAGAGTCTCCACTGCAGTGCCAGTTTAGTGAGTGGACCTGGAAACCACCTGGCAGGGTAGAGAGAGGGGCAAGTATGGTGACAATGTATCAAATTAAAGTGAAAATCTGTCAGTCTTAAGAATCCACATTCAACTTTGCTCCGTTTGTATACCCTAAAAAGATTTATTGATTTGGACTTCATGTAATAACAATTTCATTTTTGTGTGTTTCTAAGTAAAACACACCCACCTTTCATGCTCAATCAAATGCAAAACAGATGAGCACCTGAGATTACCTGAGATAGCACATATGTTTGGTTAGCATTTTAAATTCTGGCGTTGATCACTGGTGGAACATCTCTGTTCAGAAAAGAACAGTTTGAAAATTAAAAATAAAACTTAACCCCCTGCCTTGGAAGCAGTTCACTGGGATCAAGCAAATGTCAGATTACATAAATTCAAGGTTAGTCTTTAAAACTGAAATGGTGACTTCTTGCTGCCAACATGCAGAAGTTGACTTGTGAAGCTTAAATAAACCTGGTGGGAATGACATTAGAGTGCACTGGCCCTCGTCTACACCTGAGAACACCAAAATGTGGGGGGGACAGGAGGCAGACATGTTGTGAAGTGCTGCAAATGTCAATTCTTGAACGAGCAGTAGTCTAGCTGAACACACCAGTAACTCTGCTCCTCTGCTCATAGACCTGATCTTTTTAATACCCTCCTGTTCCTGGATAAAAGGCATGCGTGTCTAGTCTGCCCATCTCTGTCCTTCACTGTAGACACAACTAACAAGTATGTGGAATAAGTACATAATTTACCAAACACAACCACAAACAGCACTGATACTGTTTCTAATAAATATATTGGATGGCCACAGTCTGATATTGTATCATGAGAAAACTTAAATTAAAAGAGTTGGAAAGCATGGCATGCATACTTCATCATTTGTCAGACTCGGATCAACTTCCTCCTGTGTGTGTCTGCCTCCCGTGCGCCCCCAGTGCAATGGAGCTCTGTATTCCAGCTGCTTAATGGTTCCAACCCTTAGTGACCGAGCATGTTACCTTCAGTGGGGACTTGGACAGAAACACAGCCTGCCGGGGACCAGAGGTAGAGTTTGGTGTTGCCTGTACAAAGTGCCAGCCGGGGGCGTCGGGGGTCCCACTGAAAACAACGCACGGCCGATGTCTGCTCAAGCACAGCCTCCAGGCTCATCTTCTGCATGTCCCACACCCACACAACACTGGGCATGTTGTCTACATCCAGGGAAGCACAGATACAAATTCAAAGCTACTCTCCACTTAAAGAGGCATGAAACATTAGCTCTGCAGCAAAAATAAGTTCACACTAAATTAAATAACTATGACCAAAATTGTGGAAATTGTTTTCTACATATAATATAGTTCTTGGGGGGTAACACTGAAGGTAAAAGTGAACAGCAGTGATGTCTCACCGTTTTTTGTGGCTAAATAGCGGCTGTCTGAGCTGAATGCCAAAGTAGAGACACCGATCTTGGGGTTGGCTCGGTCTGGGTCTGGTTTGACAACAGGAATTTGGACTGGCGGTGGGCAGATCTCGTCTGGAGTAGGCAACCACAACAAATTAAGAGTTTGCAAAGGTGGCTACTTGATCTCAGTAGTTTTAGCCAAATGCTTTTTTTTAATAATGGCAAAAGCTGACATACATTTGCTCTGGGTGTTGAAGAGGGTGGTGCCAACTGTGATGTTGTGTAGCGACAGGTCATCACTGCCAACAGCTGGCCTTCTCTCCAGTTCCTTATACACAACCTATAAACACAGCAAAGAAAGTAAATAACTGAACTGCAGTGCCTTCAAGGCTCCTCATGAAGGCTGAAAAATACTCACAGCTTTTGTGTTGTTGATGGTTGCTGGGTGCTCAAACTGTGTGATTTTCTTCCATGTGATATGATTGAGTATCCGCACCTGACATGAGGGTAGTAAAGTCTTGTTATTTGTTTTGGACTGATTTTGGAGGAACTTCACCAATTTTACACACCAAATTCTGTTACGTGAAAAAAATAGTTCTATAAAGCCTTTTGTGGGTCACAATGAAGCACCACAAAGTCTGATAAACTGACACTTAAGTCAAAACGTTTTGTAGACTACGAGCTTGAAAATGGAAAAAATCTAAATCAGGGTGTGGGGTTCAAGAGACTGAATTTATCAGCTGACTCCTCATCTCTGCTAACAGCTCAAGGCTATATTAGCCCCTACAAGCACAGCATGACCAAATCTCTGATCGAAATGTTGGTGGTTAAGTTGCATTGTTGGTAATTTAGGTGCCAGGTTTTAAGGAAGAAGAATGGAATAAAAAAGACAAAATTTCTGGTTCTGCTGCACTGTTTTTTTTCTTATATTAAAACTGTCCATCATCAGTCCGACAATGTTATACAGTAGGAATGTAATCCTAAATCAGTGGAGTACTCTTTTAAGACACCTGGCTTTACAATGCTTATTTGTACTTTGTGCTAGTTGTGTTATGTCAAGCTATAAAGTGATATCTAATTTCTCAGTGTCATAAGAGTGTGTCCATACTTTTTCATCATAGCTGCCAATGGCCAGGAATTGGCTGCTGGGGCTCCAGGTGACAGACTTGACTCCCAGTGACCACTCATAGGCACTGTAGGTTGACAGCAACCGGCCATCCAAAGAATACAGCAACACTTTGTACTGTGGAGATGATGCACAGACATGATTCACAGGGTATCACTTTGTGAATGTGGTTAATTGTTAAATTCAATCCTGACACTAATAACCAAAAACATCTGTGACAAATATTTGATTTGCTGAGATCCCATGAATTTACAATATATCATACATCTCTGTCATAATTTCTAACGCTGCATGTGGGAGCTTTGAGTCATCTTGCATTAATACTATTTCCATCAAACCACCGCCTCTATAGAGTATGTATAACACAGTATATCAATTTCCTCTTCAGTTTCTTGCTTCACTTTCTGTGTCTAAGTGTGCAACAGCTGACTCTGTAGATTGTTTTTGATCAAACACCTTCAATGGTGATCCACTGGAGCAGAGACAATAAGGTCCTGCTCAACAAAGCTATTAGGGAAGTTCATCTATCACATTCTGTTTTTGTCTCTAGAGTCCATAAAGCAAAGACTCACCTCCAGACAGCTATCCCACACTGCCAGCACACAGCCATTGGGAGACCACTCCACTCCTGCCAGGTCCTGTGTCTCAGTTTCAAAATGCTGTGACAGAGTTAAGACAAATTAAACCAAATTATTTTAGTTTACACTACGCATTTACAGGAAAAAACACACGTACCTCTCTTTGTATAAATTCCAACCAAAAATTGGTAATTTTGTCATTAAGGGGAAAAATGCTTGTATCAATGGGCCTCATTCATTAACTTGCATAGAAACGTTATGCTCTGAAAAAACATAAAAATAAATCAGGAAATTATGTTTTTTTTTCTCTGATTCAGCAGCTTTCTACCAGCACTGAGCGCTGCCTCTCCCCATTCAGTCTGTCCTGGGTGCACAGTTGTGCTGCTTATCTGAGGAGGAAGCCAGAAAAGGCACACTTTTGTGACTCATAAAGAAGAAGATCGAAGAAGAAGAAGGAAATAGGTGGAGAACAGGGATCACCTAGTATTACAGCCCAAGATTAGAGATTCACTGCAATTATTGAAAATATCCATAAATGGTATAAGAAAGGAGTGAAATGATGAAATCTAGGAAGGACTTTCCCTTCTCACCTCAACAATAATATAATGATGATAATAATAACAATAATAATAATAATAGTAATTATTATCATCATCATCAGGATTATTCTAATCATTATTATTATTACAGAATCATACATTCATAAAACGATAAAATCCTTAAAACAAAGAAACTAAAACAAGATAACTCATCCATAAAAATACTTCCAAGGCTTCAATTAAATATTTCTTTAATAAATGCAGCTTTGATATGCTCTGCATGTAGTTAAAGGTGTGTTTACATTTTTTCTAAGACAGCTGACTTGTCGTCATTTGTGCCTACACATGGTCTGAAGCAGTTCTAAATTTGTTTGCCATACATGAACAAATTCAGGTAAGAAAATATTGATCAACGCTAGTTTTGAATGTCAAATTATTGTACACATGGTTTCACCACAAATTTGTGCGTACACACGGTTTGTGAATGAGGTCCAATGTGTCTATAAATACATCTGCATGGCATCTCAAATGATGAAAGTTTACTCTCCATCTTGGTCAATGACAACTTCAAAGAATGAATATTTGTAGCAGTGAAGCTTTTACACCCTGTTGTTTGACATGGGTTTTTCAAGTAGTTTTGGGGGTTTTTTTTTATGCCTTTATTTGAGACAGCTGAAGTAAAGACAGGAAAGGGGGGACAGAGGGGAGCAAGGGCAAACACACGGCAAAGGGCCACAGGCCAGAACCGAACCCACGTCCGCTGCAGAGGACTGAGAGCCTCAGCACACGAGGCACATGCTTTACCAACCAAGCCACCAGGGCACCAGAGATGTTTTAATAATTATATTCCACCGGTCACAAACTGACAATTTTCATCTTTTTGATTACCTAAATTTAGCTTTCTTGCAGTGTTCTTTATTTAGCTTACTCAAATGTTAAGTGTGTAATAATGATCATAAAACTGATGTCAAATTCTTATGTCCTACTTACCCTGAGTAAATGCCAGTCGTCACACACAAATACACTAACATAGTCTTTGCAGTCACGGCGTTCAGCCAAGGCCATATAGCAGCCATCTCTGCTGAAATCTATACCTGTGGGTGAAAGATGACAAGAGAGAGCTATAATTTTATAGGCAACTAACAGTTACAGCATATAACCACAGCTATGATAAAGATCTTACAATGACAATGACACCACAATAGCAGAGTTGAAGTGAAAAATGTAGTACGTTAAAAAAATCTGTACATTATCTATTCTGATAACTCAATATGTAACTGCATGGCTCCCTGTGCGTATTTCATTCAGTGTAATTATGTGTCACTTTGGCACCATCGGGTCGGTGGTATGTAACTATCATGGCCGTATTATTTATATGACGGCTGTGGGGATACATAGGTTACAGAAGAGCATAGTATTGCATGCGGAAAATGGGGAGAGTCACAGACAATCATTTTTCCCCAAGCTGCTGACAGGCCTGTTATGAGGAGCATGCCCCATTTACTGAAGAGGGGCACAGCTGTCAGCAAAGAGGACCATAGTTTGGCCACATACCCAGGGTCGCGCCACAAGGTAAAGAACGGCATGTGATTCATGGGGCATGCCGAGGCACTCAGACCATTGGCCCTGTCCTCAGGTACTCTTGGTGATACACATACACTCATAAGCCACAAGAAAACAAATCAAACAATATCATTTTCATACTGACCCTTCTGACATGCTTTGGGATACTTGATGTAAGACACAGCTTTGGTGCACAGAGACCAGACGGTGACTCTCAGCTGTCAAGGCACCAGAGGAAAGAGAAAAAACAAACAAAGTCTAGATTACAAAAGGACATAAACACATTAGTGTCTGAGAAATAACAGAGGCCCATACAAATACTGATTATTGGGAGTTAGAAAAAAAAATCAGATAATGTATAACATTAATTTTTTATCATATGCATAATGGGAACAAATATCAGTGTTATTATAAGAGTCTGAAAGGATCGCTACAGAAATAGACCTTTTTTTAAAAGAGTAAAATACTGTTTTATTGCTCTAGCCAAATTCATCTTAACACCTTTTACAGAAAAGGTCATTTTGTCATCATAAATCACACTTCATTCAAACAATAACCATTTCTGGTTGTTTGGACAAAATAAACCCTAAATTCACAGCACTGGTAAAAAGTTTGAATTGTCTGAATTGAATTGAGTTTTAATGAAGATGATGACAATATAAAGGGAGTCTGGTTAGTTTGGCAGGAGCAGTAAAATATTTCAGTTTAAAAAAAACATACTGTATCATATTCTATATAAAAAGGTTTTTCTCTCTAGTGACCCTTTCCATAATGTTGCACTCAGAATAACAATCTGGGCCTGTCAGTGGCAAAAATAAGTTATTATTAGTAGACTTTTAGTTTAAGTGGACTTTTATGTTGCCCAGTTGCCCATAAGGACACTGTAGCTAGTTTAACTTCTGCTAGGTACAGCGCTCTTGCTCAACACTGGACAAATTTAAAAATTGTTTTTCCTATTAGTCACTTTGACACAAAAACATTGGAAAATAGGGTCTGGGTTGAAAAATATCTAAGTTGCTTTAACTGAGGCTGTAATCTAATGAGTGCAACTTTATAACTGGGTGTAAACAGAGGCCTAATAAGAGCTCAATCAACCAGAGGGGTGTACTACAAAGCGAGGTATGTTGAGTCTAAAGCCAGGGTTTTCAGGGTCACAAAGGTGGCTCTCTTTTAAACTGGCTAGATCACCATGGTAACTTATGTTGAACTAATAACCTGGTCGGGAGCAGGTTATGTTCTGAGTTTCAGATTAAATTGTCTGTAAAAAGTGCCACTCTTTAACTAATTATTGTCCTAATGAGGTTGTTTATGAGTGATACAGATTATAAACTGGGGGAAGACATTAAAAATGAAATGTTGCTGAGCTGTACGTTTCTAATATCACTGACTGTCTATAATGCAGAAATGTAAGACAATATAACAACGGCACAAACTATATGTATTGTGTTACCATGGGAACCTCTCTTGGGTGATGCAGAATCATTTTTATCCCCATTTGCTTCAGATCATATTAACACTCTAAATGTACATTTCCGTTTTCCATCACTGATATTGCAACTCAGAATGCTGATTATAAAGTTCATCAGTCTATTCTATTTATCACAGAAAATCTTCAATCAGTTACATTCATTTTACTTTGATTTGGCCAAACAGCATGTGTATGAAGTTTAACTGTTTAATGTGCAGTTGTCATGTTAGAAATAAATGGCAGCATTAAGATCACATTTAGTCGATCAGTAATTTTCTGACAGCATTCTGCTTCTCCTGACTTATTTGCAGCAAAGTGTTGCTTTCTGCCGTAATATGTTTCGTATGTTTCCCATAGCTCTTAATTACTACAACTTGATCATTTTGACTCAAGTGGGTGGCTCACGATCGCTTCACTTGGTGCGGAAGAAGAGTCAAATGACGCAACAAACACCCCTTTTTATGTGAGCGCACACAGAGTCTGAAGAAGAAAGCCTGGGTTAACAAAGCAAGTTGATAACCGTCATGATACCCACTATCTCTCACTTGGGGTTTAGGTTTTGTCGAGCCAGCTCATGCAAAGAAAGCCTGGCTGTGTTGAGTTTCCTTCATAGTTCAACCCTCAGGCCACTGGCCTGATGCAGCCTCTAAGTGCTCCTCTACACCCAATGACTTGTCCATCAGCAGGAGTGATCCAGACTACAGTCCAGGTTAGCATCATGTCCTTTAACGGCTGTGAACAGAACACCTTATGTCTTTAAAGAGGTTAATGATAAATCTCTGAGAGGAAATGAGACACTGACATGTTATCCTAATGGTTGGCTCTGCAGGGCCCTGAGTGTGTGGAGTGCTGTATCAGTGTATTTCCACAGGGAATGAACACGTATGTTTCAGGGTTGCAGTCACTGACAGGGATTGAAAGAGATTACACAGATTAAATTAGGACTTGAGCACATATTAAATTAACAGATCCAAAACAACACCTCGACATCTAGTAGCAAAGTAGGACTGATTTATTTAGTAGCCAAGATGTAATGTTAGACATGTTAGCTACAAGTGTGACAAATTAACAGCAAGTTGCATAGCCAGCAGGCTGTGTGCATCGCTACAAATGAGAAGCAGCGCCAAAGAATAACTATCTGGCCACAAGTCGGCATAACAAAGAGACAACATGTGTTAATGCTCAGTTTTGACAGCGGTCACTCAAATACCCACCAGTCTCACTTCAACAAGACTGATGCCAACAAAAGCAGGTGGCACTCAGCCAACAGCGCAGCATGTTTTCACCCAAGGACCAGTATGACATGTAGTATCTTGCCCTTCAAGAAACAAGGAGCACATGACAGCCTTTGGGACACTGTTAGAGAATATGCAGTCTGCACTACTGCTCAGTTGCCTTGCCTGGGTGTTAAGGTGTTCAGAGAAAGCTGTTGATACGTTCCCACTGTTACCAATAACAGGCCAAGAATGACAGTACACAAATATATTATATTGTGTAAACATATACATATCTCAATTTCCCCGAGGGAGTCTTCCCAAGGGATCAATAAAGTTCTATCTAATCTAATAATGATATATACATATTTGACTTATACAGTATACATCTGTATTCATTTTCTAGAGGTCACAGTGTGTGACTGTGAAGTTTGTCGTTTAATAGTTCAGGACTGCTTTCATAACAAACTAGTCTTGTTGACTATTTTTTTTAAACACCGCTTATGACAGTAGTCGCTACTAACAATCCCAATAGCAAGAGTACGCAAGCACAACAATGCAGCATTAAGGGTGTTAAATGCATGGCCCTCATACTCTATCCCTTTACAGTTTACAGTAAGCCAATATAATGTGGGTGCATGCAGCGCTGTCTGATCATACTTCGAATGTTTATGATGCAAAAATATTGAACTAAACTAGTTATGTACACTAGTTAAGTGGACTGTCAAATGCATTCTTTTTTCTTAGGTTGTGTCCTGACGGGAACGCCAGACTCGTGAAAGATTTAAAAAAAAAAAATTAAGTTATTTGTTTGTCATTTTTGCCTTTATTTGACAGGACAGCTGGAGAGTAGACAGGACACAGGGCCGAGAGAGAGGGGATGACACACAGCAAAGGGCCGCAGGCGGGAGCCGACCCAGCGGCTGCTGCAGAGGACTAACAGCCTCTGTACATGGGTCGGACGCTCTACCAACTGAGCTAAACGTCCGCCCAGGAGCGGTCATTTTAACCGAAACACGGATAGATGCTAACATTTTCAAGCACTGGCCCCAGGGGTCGCCATGCTCCTAAATTTGGTTACCCCAGTGTAAACTTATGTAAAAACAATACAGAAAAGGCTATTTAAGACATTGCTTTTACCTTTTTACTTTTGATACCCTGTGTGCTGCTATCTGCTGGAATCTTAATTTCCCTGAGGGAGTCTTCCCAAGGGATCAATAAAGTTCTATCTAATCTAATCTAATCTAATCTAATCTAATCTTAACAAATGCTTCTTTGACTATGACACTTTTGTTGTCCACTTTCACCATGAATTGCGATGTGGTATTTCCGACAAAAATGAACCACACTTCACGGCTACTTGAGGAAACTGGCAGCAAACACCGCAGTACATTACATCCTTAAATGTTAGCTATTATAACCACTAAAACCCCTGCTTCCATGCAGTCCTACATTTTTGTTGCCTTTTTTTTGCGTGTGTTTCTGACTCTTCTATAAAGATCAGTTTGAGTGGGCCTTGTAAACCCTAGTATTTCTGTTAGGGATGAGCCAATCTGATACTCAGTACTGGTATTGGTCCAATACTGGCCAAAATCACTGGATCAGATATTAGATATAACAATCCATTAGCCTAAACTATTACACAAGTTGCTTAGCTAAACTTTGAGCAACATGCTTTGAAGATGTTGCATAAGTAACACAGATAAACTTTATTTTATTTTAATTTTAAATGTTTGAATAGATTGGACTAATCAAAAATGCTGCTAAAAAGTTTAAATAAAATGAAGCAGCAGGGCTATGTATTTCTTCCTTTAGGGGAACAGAATATTTGTATCACAGTTTGAACATGATGATTTTTAGATGGCTAGGTAGAGCAAAATGTGTCAATTAACAGGTAATAATACATTAAAGGTATTATTAACAGCTCAAGAAAGGGAACAAAAATGTATCACAGTATCAGAAAAGATGATATTTCTATACTCAAGTGTATCAATATTTTCTTACACCCCTAATAAAAATACATTTTTCGTCAATTAAATATTTTTGGCAACACAAATTAAGCCTACTGCCAAAGCTGTATGCTGCATCTGAGAAAGTGCAGATCTAAAGTGACAAGGCTTTCATCATGGTGTCCAGACAGACATTTGAACTGGGCTGAGTCTGTCACCTAACTGAGCTGAAGTGTTGGCCTTCCTCTTTGGTCAAGACATCCAGCTGTGTAGACCCTGTAATATCACCTCACTGCACGCTTCCTGGACATCCCCTCAGACATGGTGCCATGGCAACTAATATCAACAGCACTCAAACACAAACACACTTGCACTTCTTAGATGCCTTGAACCCACCACATAGGGGATGCGGGCAGATCAAGACCCGAAAGGCAGTGTAACTTTAAACTGGGTGGAGGAAGGTTAGCATGGGGAAAATAGGTGGGAAATGCTTTTCCATGTGGGGTTATGTGCAATAAGATCCTTAGTTGGTAAAGCAACACTTAAGATGAAGTATCCTCACCAAAGGTGTGCAGCAGCTCGTGGAGGGGGGCTAGGAGCCTGAGGGTGGTGTGAAAAGGCAAAACTCCACTTCAACAGCTGCTGTTTATCCATCAGAGATGGAAAAATTCACGTCTGTACCGGGGTTAGCATAACTGTAAGTGGTGATCAGTACAGGCTGTAATTACAGACAAGAACATCTTTTTATATTAATGTGGTTTTGATCAACAGATGTACAAGCATTCCTCATTAGGAGACACTAGGGTTGGGCAATATATCAATATTATATTGATATTTTGATATGGGACTAGATATCGGATTTTGGATATCATTATATGGCGTTAAAGTGTTTTCTTTACAGTATTGTCCCAATATCAATATTGAGATATTTGGTCAAAAATATTTTGATTAGGGCTGCAACTAACAATTATTTTGATTGGCAAATTAATCTGTTGATTATTTTCTGTTTTCTCCATTTACTAACTGTTTGGTCTGTAAAATGTCAGAAAAAGCCCAAGCCCAAGATGATGGCCCAAGAATTTTGACTTTTTTTTTTCCTTAAAAAAATGACTCAAACCAATCAATCGATTGACAAAATAGTTGGCAATTAATTTAATCACTGAGAACTTATTGATTAATCGTAGCAGCTCTAATTGTGATATTTGAATTTGTCTCTATCGCCCAGCCCAATTATATTCTGTTGAGTAGTGCAGTAGCACTGCATCATATTCTTTAAGAATATGTCTGCACCATTTGAGAATTTACAGTCTGTTATTTTAGAGAGACTGCGCATATTGATATTAAAATATCGAGATATTACCTAGAAGCCATATTGCCAAGCTTCAAGAGACTGTTTCAAAGGTTCCTACATATTTCTACAAAATGGCATGGTTGTACTGGTTTTCTAAAAAGGGGTGCTGGGGCTACAAATTGTTCATAATACGGTTGTTGTGAAGCCCTTTGGGAGTGTAAGTGTAATTAAGAGCTATACAAATAAACCTCACTTGACATGTTATGACAAGACAGTCTTCTTAAGATGCTGCCAAATGGGACAATTGCAGCTAATTTCCAGCATCACGTCCATTTAGTATCTATTAGCAAGTATTCATAACAAGAAAACCACAGAATTAGGGACATTCCCAGCAGGACAGCCTGTGGGCAACATGATAACTGCCATCAGCTGTAGACCCAAGTTAGTGACAGCATCCTGGAATACAAACCTATCTATCAGCCATTCTTATTGCACGCCTTGGCCAGTGCGAGAGAATGGGTGAGTGTATTTGATGCCTTATAGGCCTGTCTGTCAGCAGAGGATTAGACTGTAGGCATTCCACATAGGAAGCCATCTATAACTAATATAGCCCATTTCTCCTGTTACAGCCTCATGATTCGACCAAGGAACTGGAGCCTCTTGCTGCCCACGCGTAGGTATGGGTGAGCTATTGTCCCAGGTTACAGTGCAGCAGCTGCCTACGTTTGCAGTTTAGTCCAGTAGCGCTGATGCCAACAATGCTACACGTTAGCAAGGCTCCAGGAGTACTGGCCAAGAATGCTATTGCTAATCCGATCCCAACAATGTAAAAACCATTAGAGAAGTCAAGCTCAATGATGTCCTTGGCTGGAGTTTTTCCACCCGCAGTTTATCACCCCTCAGCTGGTAAAGGTGGATTAACATGGATGTGTGAGTGGCATTTTGTGAGGCCCTAAGATAAACGATCAGAATTCAAATAGGAGATGACTTGCGTGAAGTTTCACAATACATGGACTAGATTTCAGTATTGTGACTTTCTGTTGAATTTGTATCATGGTGCCATCCCATATTTGAAATTAGCTGTTTTTTTTAGCATGTCCACCTCAAAGAATCCTACATTGAAACCTTTAAGGAACATCTCCAGCTGGCTGGAATAGAGGTACTCACATGTGGTCTGTCTAGATCTGAAACCCATTAGCACTGGAGACAAATATGTTTAGCCATACTGTTGTGTCAGTTCTGAGTTGTGAATGAATTGTGTATCTGCAAACCAGAAAGATCTGAAGATAGTCTTATTTGGTTAAAAGGAAAAGACTGTTCAATAGCTACATAAAGACATCCAGACACACACACAGCCAGCTAAGCAAATTTACAGACACATAGACAGACAAAAACACACACACAGAGGCACAATCCACACCACAGGCAGCTGTCCCTAAACAAGTTAATATAGCAGGCTGTTTATGAGTGGGGCTGAAATTCAAGCCTGACACGAACACCCGTCTGGCACAGCCTTAATGAAATCTTGGGCTGGGGTGAAGGTAAGTTCAGTGGGCCCCTTGGCAATGTGGTAGCCAGTGCCTACTTTGCCTCTGTTAAATTAGTTTTGCAACCTCAACTACAAAAGGATGCTCAGCAACAGTAAGCAGTGCTTAACTTCTTGCTCATCCTAGATCATTTTGTGCTGTCATTGATGATTGTTGGAGCTTGTGATGAGAGGCAAATTTCTGTGTGAATCAACAATAAAGCGTTATCTTTTTTGATTTTATGCCAGGTGATAAGGGCCGTGAGTGACAGGCTAATGAATGCACAACACTACAGATGAGAAGATATTGTGATGTGGACAACCATAAAAAGTGTGTTTAAAAAAAAAAAAACATTTAAAATACCCATCAATGATGTATTAAAAATCTGCCCTTGAAGATGATGAACAAAGAATAACGTGCCCAAAATATTAAGGTACTCAACAGGACTCAACAGTGTTTTCTCAGAGCTCTTGAACAGAAACATGGATTTGCTGTGGCTTGCTAAAACAGAATTCAACTATCATTCACAGTTCAATGTAAAGTTTAGACTTGTGTAGATTAAATGAAGCATAGTATCTGACTTTTATCATTTCCCAGTGATAACATCAACACAGGAAACATTTAACTCTATAGGAGATGAAATTATCAGGACCCAAATGGTTTACTTTCAAATTAGGAAAAAAAATAAGCCCCACAAAATATGTAAAGAGGTGCTTAAGGAAACACTGGTATAGAACTGCAACTAATTATCAACATTATCCATCAATCTGCTTATTTTTTTCTCTATTACTTGGTCTTTAAAAATGTCAGAATACTATTTTCTAAAGCCCAAAGTCATCAAACTGTTTGCTATGCCTCACTTTGTCTAACACTCAAAACACAAACTAACAACAAAACTCCACTTGACTACGGCAAGTCAAAGTCAAAGGAAAAAAGCAAATGATCAAATTGAGCTCGTAAAATAACTGACATGCTTGCTGGTCAAATGACTTTGGAGCTATCACTCTATTATTTGAACAGTTTCATCAAAATATCACAGAAGCAACTTAATGACAGTACGTAGTTCAAATGGGTTATGAGGAGATGTGATGCAATGTCTGTAATCATAAGCCATTTAAGAGAATCCATTTAGGGAAAAACTTGATATTGATCATTTTAACTTGTCTATTCATGAGATCAAACATAAGACATCTCAGATGTTCTAAGACCTAAGCTATACTGTTCTATGCAGATACCATAATCTCCTTAGGGAAGGAGCCTCTGTTCTTTTCTATCCTATTCCCTTTTTTTGAAGATGCAGACAGACACAAGGCAGACATGCCACAGACACTTGCACTCCCTGCACCCTTCTCCAGACCAGACACAGTTGTGTGTTGGGCCACAACACCTGTCAAAGGATTCCTGGAGTCAGCTTCAGTATGACAGACACGACCCAACACGGTGCCCCCGTCATATTCCACATGGTCCGAGGGTAGCTGCTTTAGCTTCTCACCCCTTACAACACGTGCTTAATATGGATTGAATTCAAACCAGGAGTCAAGAGGGATACAATAATACTAAACACATCTTTATTAGTCTGGGTTTCCTCCTGCAGACCTTTTCAAACATCTCTTGTCACTTTTTCTTCATGAGCTTGTTTTACATGACAAATACTTCAAGTATTTAACGTAATGAAAATAAATCTTTGTGGTCATAAATATAATAATATTTGTACCCTTGTTATGTTAGAGGGTCAATATCATGGTATGACCGATTTTCTACTAACCATAGGGATGACTCTATTACACTGAAATCACATCATTATCATTTTTATGATTTTTCAGCAAAATTAAATGCAAAAATTACCATTCCCACTAAAATCTGATGACGAACCTGATGTTTCTATCCTGATGTACGGGCTGATATCAGCTTATCACAGATTCTTGTGGACTGTGTATTACTGGATGTACAGCAAAGAATTGCAGTACTGAAATATCAGATTGTTCAAAGTTTCTAATATCATCCAAATCCAGTATCAGTCAAGCTATAACACATGAAAGGATTCATTGTTGTACCAGCCCAGCAATCAACTTCAAATCTCTTGGTAAGCTGCTCCCATGTATTAACAAGTGAGATTTAATCAAAACTTGTGTTTAAAGGAAATATTTAATTATACAGTTCTGTTTCCTTGAGTGAAACATCTACAAAAGCTCCTCTTACATCTAAATTGTGGCCTGTAGTCTTTTACACTGCATTGAGACAACTACAGATTTCACTAAATGTATGAATGACACAAAACCATTTTACTTAATGGCAGTGGATTTTTGCAGCAGTCTAACTAATAAGTTCACACTGGCTGATTTAATGGCTTCTTTAAAAAAAACATTTTAAACTTTTGCTAACTTTGTTTAAGATTGGCTGCTTTCATCTTTAAATTGTTATCTTATAATCTCTTTATATTTTGGTTTGGATGTTTCTTTCTTTTCTCGCGTCACTGTTGTTTCACTAAGTTAACTATTATTATTTGAGCAACAGATCATAATTAGTAGGACTTGCTGCCATAGGAAATACCAGACGTACGCTGAAAGGGCACATACACATTGCACCCATGTTCCAGAGGTACTTGAGACCCATGTATGACAGGACGCTAACAGGAGTGGAGCTATGAAATCAGGCTGAATACATGCATTGGGTGGGATGGTGGGTGTAAGGGCAGTCAAGAAAGGCTCTGGTGTCTGGCTATTTTCAGGTCCCCCTTCCTTGCGGGCCAGCAACAGTTGAAACCAGACAAGCACATGCATAAACACACTTCCGTGCGCACGAATGCCTGCACCCATGCACGCACCAACTTAACACTTACATGGAACTCAGTGGTGTTGAGAATGTGACGTCCGTCTGGACTCCAGCGTGAAGAGAGTAGTCCTATTGAGCCCTCATCAATCTTACAGTGCCAGTCCGGCTGTTCGAGAGACCACACCTGAAGAGAAAGACAGGGAGTGACTGAAGGATAGCAATCAGCCATCACTGATGACATCCATCCCTAAATTTGATTTCAGAGAGTAAGAAACACTTGTGCATCAGAAACCATGAAAGACTGGCGCTGGATACCCCTTCAAAGGTAAGCTACTGGTGCTTTGATGCACATGCAGCTGACATTACACTCATATATGCAAAACTTGTTTTCACCACTGCAGCTATTTAAAAGCTACTTATTATAAGCTCTGTCTGTTGATTAGGATGCAAGTTTGAAAACATTTATGGACATAAATTCAAAAGAAGTGTCTTTATTTTTAGGGCTGCAAGATATGATTTTTAAAAAAAAATATTTTGAGAGATATTGCAACTGCAGTATGATTCCCGATCAGTGGGAATGAAATTTTTGCATTACAATTTTGATGCTTACTGAAAAAAGTATTAAATTGATGATGATGTGAAATTTGTTAGGGTCTGTACCAAACAAACGTGTTTTCTTACATCTGGTGAACAAGATCTGCAGGTCAGGGCATCTCTGCAGCACTACAGTATTTAATCATAGTGCTGTATTTTCAAATATTTCCCTTATCAAAAAATTGAGGCCGCTGCAATTTGAATAATGCACTTGGCAATATTTCCATTAACTGTGCAGCCCTATTTCTCTTCCATCAACATGAATGAATCACTAGTAGAATGAATTATTTTAAATATTTTTGAGCCTTCTAATATAATAAAGACCTGATCTGGTGCAGGATGTATAAACGGCCTGGTTCTAGACTCATCAAATGAAACGTCTTTGTATTCAGTAAACAAAAATGTATAAAAGAATGATCACTGTAAAAAAGGTTCATAAAACCTTGTGTTTTTGTTAAGTGGAGAATTTCACTTGAAACAACAGCCCCTGGGTATGGATTTCTGATGTGCCTCACTTAATGTCTCATCTGTGGCCTACACGTTAAATCAATGTAATATTGAAACAGAACAACATGGCTATTTAAGGGGTAATTTTGTTATTTTTTTCTACCTCGACCATATTTTCAAGTTTTGAAATCGGTCCAGTGTTGAGTAATAGTGCTGCTGGAAGAAGAGAAACTGAGCTACACTGTGGCTGCACACGTCAAAGTATGTCCAGTAAAAGTACTAGTTTCTTTCCAGCGACAGGCTCAGATTGTTATTATAAATTTCTGATAATATTATGGAAAGGATCTCTACAGAGATGGACCATTTATTAGAAAGGTAAGATACGTTTTATTTAACCGGACACAGCTGTTTTTTCTGCTCTCTTTCCTCTGCTCCAACAATCACCAACTCTGGTTTTTTGATCAAAATAAACCCTGTTCACCAAAACAGATGTGAAAAAAACAAAAATTGCAACAGGAGGCAGAGGAGGTCACACATCAGAGAAGCAGCGGGGAGAGGCTGCGTATAAAGCCAGAATATTTACACATCTAACAAAGTGAATTGTGGGTTTACTTCAAACAAACCAAAGTTGATGACTGTTGAAACAACAGAACGATGAGCCAATAAGTTTTTGGTGGGTTTTATTTTGTTTGTTAAGTTTGAATTAAGTGTTCCTTACGATGATAAAATTACCATCACTGAGTCTGGTTAGTTTGGCAAAAATCAATAAAACAGCTGTTTAAAGTTAAACCAAAATGATCTGGCTCTTAAAAAAAAGATCTATCTCTGCACTGATCCTTTCTACAGTGTTGTCGGACATTTCAGTCTGTCAGACAAAATAACGATCTGAGCCTGTCAGTAGCAAAACAAGCACTTTTAGTTGACTTATTTGACAGTGTGTAGTTGGCCGGAGAGATTACGCTGTAGCTACGTTTTGCTTCTGTTAGCTGCAGCGTTCTTGTTCAATACTGGACTAGTTTCAAAAACTGTTGACCTCGTTAGGCACTTGGACTCAAAAACATGGGAAAATCGAGGTTGAAAAATACCAAAGTTATCCTTTAATTAGCCTATACACTGAAATATGATGAGATTCATTCAAAAAACTAAAACCAAAAGCTTGAAAAAGCTGATTTTTTTAAAAATCCAAATGTATCTGCAAGTACTGTTCAGCAAATTTAAATATCATTTCAGAGAATAACACAAAATAAAAGTTTTAAATCCTGCTACCTAGATTTTAATGATGCTATAAAATATTTATCAGTAACGCAGCTTTCCCATACTTCCTCTTCATGTCTCAAAAATGTTCTTTTATCTTAATAATTGCATGACATAGAAATATTTGAATATGTCTGCCCTTCATTTTTTAAACCATATACATGTTAATTGTCATCAGTTTTAGCTGCTGAATAACCTCTCAATGATTTGGTGTTTTAAAAGGTTAGTTCAGATTCACCAAAGACATGCAATAATGAAAATAAACTAACCAATCTCGGCAGTGGAGACCAGCAACTCCTGTGTTCTGTGGGATAAAATGACTGATTTCTCCTATGGAGTCTGTTGGTTTGGAGAGAGCAATATCTGGCTTATATCAATTTCCCATCACAAAAGGCAGTGACAGCAAGGTACAGTGGTGAAAATATTTAAAATATAGTGAGCACTTAAACTGATATCTATTTTTTAGGTGGGCCTTTCAAGAGTGATATTCAGTGTCTGCATTTAACCCATCCTAGTATTAGGAGCAGTGGGCAGCCAGTGTGCAGCTGCAATGGGCATCGCCTGAGAACCAACTCCTGTTCTAGGCCAGTGCCATGGTCAGGGGTACTGAGAGGAGAACAGACCAAATATATATTTTTTGATGAGGTACACTGAAGCACCCGGAGGAAGCCCACGTAAACCCAGGGAGGACATACAAACTCTACACAGAAAGGCTGCCCCACTACATCACTTTAATTTTATTGTTTAATCCCTTAAGTTTCATAAATAACACCAAATTAATGGAATATCTACCACAACTACCACAACCTAAATGAGCCTTCATAGATACCTGACCAATTGTCAACTAATTCCATTTATAATGATACTATAAGAAGAAAGGCAAGCATACATAAAGCATTTTATTTTTTTAAATAATTAATTAATCATATCAATACAAACAGTACTGATCTAATAGAGTAAGATTGACTGCAACCTATCAAGTATATGACTTATCACCAGGAGTTACACTACATGCTAAGCCCCAGACTCATATCACTGTCCTCTTCTTATAGCCTACCTGTACTAGTCCCCTCTTGTACATAGCACAGAGGATAAACAGCGAGTCAGAAGACCAGTCCATGTGGGATATCTGGTCCAGGCAGGTGTAGAGCTGCAGGATCTGCAAGGTGCTCACATCTCGCACCACCAGCCTGTACTGCACACAGGTAGCCTGAGGAGCACAGCCAAAGAGACAAGTCAGAAGAACAAAACTTCTACTTCTAACACACTTTTATCATGTACTGTATGTACGTAAATAACTCAAAACCTAACCATGGGAATTATATTAGAGTTAAAAGTACTATTTCTAATGCATTCCACTACATGAACTACAAATCCACATATTAGCAAATAGTATCTATATCTATCTATCTATCTATCTATCTATCTATCTATCTATCTATATATATATATATATATATATATATATATATACATACATATATATTTGGCAAATGACAAACTGAAACAAATAAATAGTCCTTTTTCACACATAATAACCTTGATAACAGTTTTTATGTACTTTTCGACAGTCTCTTTTGTTATTGAGTTCCAAATAGTTTCTAGCTCAGTGGTCCCCAAACTACGGCCCGCGGGCCGTATACGGCCCGCCTCCACATTTGGCCCGGCCCCCTGAACAATACCAGAGACGCATTATGATTTTTTTTTTTCAGTCTGGCCACGCGATCGAGACTAATACACGCATAGAACGTGACATTCCACCCTTCTGCAGTCTGTGCCCCTATCTGAGCATTTTTGCTTTCTGGCACTGTCTGTTTCTTAAACTTTCTTAAATCAACCGCGCCGTTTACATGGTGAGTAAATGAAAAT
>JAJHUR010080349.1:14899-38420 GCA_027495735.1 Lutjanus campechanus | reverse complement strand
ACACACACACACACACACAATCAGTGAATTGAAGTGGCTGTCTCGTGTGTATGTGTGTGTGTGTGTGTTTGAAGCAACAATACACAAAAACAGGTCAGGCAGACTGGGGCAGGAATCAGCTCTTTAGCCTGCCAGCCATGGAGGTTGCAGAGCGAGCTCCCCTCAGCTCTGCAGCATGAAATCCAGGGCTGTAGACGGGGATTTGGCTTCTTGGTCTAAAGCCAAGCAGGGAATTGCATGACTGGCCATCACTGGCAGCTACACCCGAACCCGGCGACGCTTCCCCTCTTATCTGCCCCTCACCATCATGCTGCTGCAGCTCCTACCTCGTGGTGCATAAGCAATATTTCCACCAGCGTCCTCCCCAAACCCTCCCTAGAGATTTATCTGGCTGTTGAAGTAGAAAATGAATATTTTACAGTTCACTTGCCTGATCAATTACCTACAAGCTGTTGCTGTATTTTGTGGCTGGTCGGAGAGAGAGCGCTTGTAGGTAGTGATAGAAAGGTCCACAGGGAGCCTTCTCCTCTTCCACAACAACGGCAAAATAAAAAAAATAAAAAAAGAGCAGAGGAGTTGTGAATGAGCCGGTCTCCTGTGAGCCGCTCCATTCTGTGTGCACACAGCTCTGGAATTGTTGCTAAACAAATTAAAGCTTTTAGGCGTTAATTAGCGGCGGCTAATTTCTAGAGGTTACAGACACACTGGGCTGATTATAAGTTGCCAAGAGCTCCTTGATTCAAGGCCAATTTGAATATTTACTAAATAAATATATAACGTCATCAGTGTTCACTGATTAACATCAATCTGCATGTAGTGTCTTCAGGGAGTTTCTCACTGATAATAATTGCCACTACCTGCGTGATGATGACGGTGCTGCTCGTGTGTTCCACCATGTTCTGAGCACAGCTACACAAAATCACCTTCATCGGGCAGAACGGTGTCTCAGGCTGGACTGCACCAACAAGGAATATTTATTTAAATCCAGATCAAATCATAGTTAAACTTTGATTTATGTTGCACTTAACTTTAAAACTAGCTAGTAAGTAATTTTAAAAAAATACACATATAAGTCTGTCTTTAAATCTCTGTTTGGATTTTAATCTAAACATAGACAATGTTTCTGTTGCACCAACACTAAACTTCAAAGTAAAATGTGATTCAGTGTTAGTTTAAACTTACTCATCAGGGGGTCAGTTTTTAAAAATGGCTGCCGTTTTGAGATTGAGCAAAATAATCAAGTTCCTCAGAGGAAGTTAAGGGACAGAATCAACCCAGTTTTCTTCTATCATTTGTCCATATTTCTCCATCATTTTTGTCAAATGAGGAGAAATTGAAGTTCATCTACCGAGCCAACAGTAGGCTAACTAAACTAACTTTTGGAAACAATTGTATTTTTTAACAATTTTTTTACAAGCTAGCCAACAATGTGACTTTTTAATTTTTTTGATTTAATTTTTAAGCAAGGTAACTTTGTATTATTTTGTTAACTTTTTTTATCTACTAGCAAACTAGATTTTTTTTTAACTAGCCTGTAAATAATGTACTGTTTTGCTCACTTTTTAGCTAGCTAGCAAACAAGAATGTAAATTTTTATTGATTTTTTTTTTAGCTAGCTAGCAAATAATGTTTTTAAAAAAATGTTTTTTTGAGCCAGCTCGCAAATAATGTAATACTTTGTTTATTTTTGTTGCTAACTAGCAGACAACATAAAATTTTAGTGATGTTTTTAGCTAGCTAGCAAATAATGAGATGTTTTGTTGATTTTTAGAAAACTATGCAAATTTTTATTGATTTTTTTAGGTAGCCCACAAATAATGTACCATTTTGCTAACTTTGTGGCTAGCAATCAATGTAATTTTTTGTAGATTTTTTTAACTAGCTAACAATCCTTTTTTTTATTTTAGCAGGCAAACTTTATATTGTTGTTTTTTTTAGCTAGCAAGTAAACAAGGTAAATTTTGATAGTTGTTTTTTTTTTTAGCTAGCTAGCAAATAATGTACTGTTTTGTTTAGCTAGCAAGTAAACAAACCTTTTGTCAAGGAATAAAGAGCATCAGGTTTCACACCTCTTTCATACTAACAAAGTCAAAACAGCACTCAGATTTATTTATGTATTTATTTATTTTAAATTGGGTAAGCAAACATCTCCATATTGAATGGATTTACTAAGTGGAGTTTAGTTTTTAATTATACAACAGGGCTCTGCTTTGAATCTGAATTTACTAAACCTAGTTTTGCTAAATCTGACCAGAACTAATCTTAGATTAAATTAATACTTGTTGGTGCAACTCAGTCTTAGTGTTGAGGATCCTGTCTGTGCAGCCTTGGGGGTGTGCTCATGGGTTTCCTTCCACACCATGGATGGA
Organism: Lutjanus campechanus; assembly: GCA_027495735.1. Lineage (NCBI taxonomy): Eukaryota > Metazoa > Chordata > Actinopteri > Lutjaniformes > Lutjanidae > Lutjanus > Lutjanus campechanus. The sequence continues at coordinate 36,051 of JAJHUR010080349.1, read as the reverse complement.
TTGTTGAGTGGACCTAACGGGTCTGTTAAACTCTGTGAAGTCAAGTAGGAAATTTTTACTCTCATAGTTTAGAATCAGGACCTTTAATATTTGGATCAAGTTGCTCCTTAACAATAAGATGGGATGAATTTAGAGGCAGAGAGCTGCTATTTCAATGTGCCTGATAAGTATAATCATATGATCAGACTTTGTATCAGCAGATAACCAGTATTAAAGGATTCAGTCCAGGCTCAGGGCCCAAAATACTTGATAAGCACATCCCAAGTATTCTGAGTAATATTTGTGGATGGGTGTCTGTGTGGATGTGCTGTGGCATGAATCGCACCCCATCTCAGCATGAACAAAATGTACACTCTTTTTCTGTCAAACCACTTTTCCTTGACCTCACTGGAAAATGTCACGAGGTCACAGAAATACATGAATCATTCATGACGAGTGAGAAGAAGACCAGAGAGCTGAGAGCATCCAAATCATATCATTCACCCTTGAAAACTGGGACAAAACTGTGTTTTTGAGGGGGGATTTTGATTTCTTTTTTTTCTCTCTCTCTCTCTCTTCAATTATGCTGAAAAATCTATTCTAAAAGATCAAATTTTGAGATGGACAAATACAAACAACAAATACATTTTGATGTATTATTACTGATTAACCTACCCAGCAATATAAAGTTAATGAGGCGTGCTAATACTTTTGTATTTTTAGTTATGAGTATTTATTCCACCTCTGGAACACACTCTTTCTCTGTGGACTGATTATCTGTCCGAAAATCTCAGTGCATGCTGGGACAGACTGCCACTGTCCAGATTAAGAAGACATCCACATCAGTCCAACATTTTCTAAACTCTGAATGAAATGACTTCACTTCCTTTCTAAGTGTTGTCAGTTGTTACAGATGCATGTTTTATAACTAAACTTTGTGCGATGTAAAGAACAGAGCGCTCTGACCTCTTTAGAAGGAGGACATGGACTGTGCCGTGTGATTTTTACCTCATGTCTGCACGCTGCTGATTTTCTTTTCAAGTCAAATTAGTGAAGTGTCTGATTATGTCTCAATCAAACACATCCATTGTCCTGCAATCAATGCCCTGATTGCAGGAGAGAAAGAAAATGTGCTTGGTAGTTTTAATAATGGAGTACTATTCATCAGGGGACATTCAGACGTGCAAGTTGGCAAACCCTGTAATCCCTCCATGCTGTGCAATCTCACACTGATCACAACTACAACATATCGAAACACGTGGACTGAGAGCATCAGCTTCAAGTTTTATTTGGCAAACAGTAAAAATACAGGGAAAAATAAGCAACTTAAATTTGTTAAAATGTCCTCGAACATCACGTTGGAGCATTTTAGTTTTGTGACTGAAGCTTTTCACACAGAATGGTGCGAGCAACTGACTCTAATAGAGATACAAGAAATGATGAAAAATAATAAGACGGGGGAGTACGGCGAAAATCTTTGCAGACTAATGCATCTTGTCCATGCCTGCAGTCAGCTTCCTTCCACAACGAAAATCATGTAAGAAATCAAACCTGACATTTACCTTTACATGAGCAACCACATACAGTCTGTACAAAGAATTTATTACTAAATCACCTGCTGCCTTAATGAGAGCTGTTTCCTCATCATTAAAGGCCTTTTTACACCGCCACATGCTAACTCATACCTGCGGTCATTTCATTTCAATGCAGCAGAGGGAAAGCGTTTTCGATCACAGTAGTAGGGCTAAAAAGCAAATGCTGCCCACATGAATTAACAGCTTATTACAAGCCACATTTAAGTCTATATTTAGGTTGTGACATCTAGTGGCCATAGTAATTATGACAGGAGAAGTACAAAGAGCCAGAAAGTCTAGGTATGGAGGAGGTGGATTAATGGGTCAATCAAACACAGGATGTTCACCCAGGAGATCAGGGTTTGTGTCCCATGTGAGACCAAAGTCAGCAATGCATTAGGTATGTGATAATTATTTTAACCTAATCTACAATCATTTTCTAAAACTAACCAAGTAGTTTTGCTGCCTAACCGTCACCAAACTTTTTGTTCAGGATTTTTTGGGTGGACGTGGGCTCGGTGACGTGCCCAAGCCCTGATCCCCCAACAATATATAAGCCCGACGAACTGGCACACAAACTGACACACGAACAACACCGCCTCCCCCTCCCCTTACTGTCCTCTGGCTCTGGTGGCTGAAACCTACCTAAAAGACCTGAGTATTTATTCCACCTGAAACATGACTGGACACATCCAATAAAGCGTCAATGTTTCAGATTGTTTTCAGGTCATCAAATTTGGCCGGGAGAGTAAAAACTCATGTTTTCTGTGGTGTGACAAACTCAGAACACACATTTATTATTGCGTTACAGTACCTTTAAGGTCCAGTATCTCTGTCACTGGTACTGTGGCCATATATGTCATTTTGGCTGTCATTAGCAATCAACCTATCCTATCATTTAGGTATGAGGACATGTTGGACTCAGACTACTGACTCATTTTCTTGTGTACATATGGTCTGATTTTATATAAACTGTTGTCTGACTGCGGCACTTAAAGATCACCACTATGACCTGAAAACCACTTGAAACATGGACGCTCCATCTAGCAGCTTTATTGTCAGGTTGAAGTGAACTGCTGCTGGGCTGATTTGGACTGAGAGAGTGACTGTAGGTACGTTTGTAACTGACAGTTAGGGAGGGGGGAGGAGGTGTCGTTCGTGTGCTGATTCATGGGGTGTATACATAAATGGTGAAAAACAGTTTAACGGTCCAACTCCACAATTCAGTACTACATATAGTTCTCGGTGCTTTCACGTTTTCAGCAACTGAGTTTGAACATGTAAAATGTATTTAGAGGAAAATCTATTTTCCTTTACCCAGACTTCACAAAAATGCACAGAGGTAACCAAAACATTCGAATGAATCCTCTGTGGACCATGAATATCTACAGCAGACATTAGTTTCTCTGTCCTTTCGTTTGTCCTCCACAATCAGGTCAGATGTTTCCCTTAATAAACACTGGTTTATAATCAGACGGTCAAAATAAGTCGGAATCATGAACAACACACCAATACTTTGTCCGAAAAGTTTAGCAAAATGCATTTGGCAAAAACTAGGGCATGAACCCAGATTCATAAATGGGGTTGGGAGTGATTATTTCCAGCCTGGATAGTGTAAATTAAATCTGACTTTATTTTTGCTTCTGTTTATCAGGAGGGAGATGATAAGATAATCCGGATTGTGAAAATTGCTGGATTACACAGAAAATCATCACAATGGGAGTGATTGAGACTTTGCAAAGCGCAAAGCGCCTTTCAGTCTGGCAAGAAGTTGATGCAAGTACAGATCATCACGTCAGATATGGAAAAAAGTAATTTAGGCTTTGTGAATTTTAACAGTTATTCCATGCTAAGAGCTGTAACAAAGGTTTCAGTAATCCTCAACCTTCATTCAACATGCAAGGCATACATGATTGAAAAGATTATGGCGGAAGTCATTTGATGAAAACGGCTGGTCTATGTCTGCCGGAGAATAACCACGCCAAGTTTGCCCATGCGACGGCGCAGGATGTGGACGCTCTTTCTCCAGAATCCTGAGCAGCACTGAACCTTGAATTATGAACAGAAATCATCTCCATTATCAGCGCTCCTTTTATCTGTCCAAACCAACAGAATCCATTCCATCTCAAGCTCATCAACTCATTTGTGAAATGTTGGAAATTAATTTCAGTCCAGTCTTGCTGACAGTGATAGAGCACATTCACTAATTATATTGTTACCATAGTGACAGTGTGGGACAAAGCATGGTGCTGCAGGTTTCATTTCTAAAGAACAATTTTTCCTTTTCAGTAATATCTTTTATATCTGATTTATTCAGCATGTAAGCGCTCAGTTCTATGAGGTTCCATGCCTGAAGAGGCTGAAGCCTGAAGCCTCGACACGGTCAAATAACCAGCAATGCTTCAAAACAAGTGTACAACAAGGAAGAAGACCTTTTATGACTCCTTTATTATTTCATTCTTCCTCTTTTTGTCCTGTTTTATTGTTATGTAGCAGACTGCATGTGTCACCTGTCTCTAAAGGTTATTAGAAGGCCTTCAGTCTGTGTTTTTTCCACACAAAGCGGTCAGCTGAAGTCAACTGTTCTGTTGGACAGTATGGAAGCCTATCTATGCACATCAAACTGTTTCTGGTTCTTGTGTTGTTAACTTATTTTCAGCTCTGCATTTGTGATTCTCAGCTGTGTCCATTGTGTAGTAGATCTAAAGTAGACTGGACAGAGGAACACTCAAAGCCAGATTTGGAAAATAGTGCTGCGCAAATGTGCACTGTGGTTTTTATACCCAGTCTCACACCAAAGGACTTTCACGCCAACACATCCTCATACCTAATCGACAAAATGAGTCGATTGTCAATTACTTCTCTAAGCACAAAAACAACTTGGTTAGGTTTCGGAAAAGATCGTGGTCTACTGCGTTATGCATGTCATGTGACACTCGCGTGAAGGAAGTGACACGACGGACATCACATCCATAGCAAAATTTTATGTTATTCAGAACTTTAAATAACTGTACAATGACTTTTTGTCTGACACAGGGCTTGAACCCTGGTCTCTGGGGTGAAAGTTCCATGCTTGTTTGAACCATTCATCCACCACAGCTCCTCCAAACATGGACTTTATTGCTCCACATACTTCTCCTGTCATACTTACTTCAACAAGGCGGCAATGCCTAACAATCAACAGACATATCATTTGGAACAAGCTGTTTGCACTTTTGACCAACACGTACATTTTTCTGGTGATGATGGACTGTTCACACGGGGAGACCAGGGTTTGGTTCACATGTCAGGACAATTGTCAACATTGTTTGTCTTAGGAAAGTAGTTATTTAAAGCTAAACCATCATATTTTCCTAAACCTAACCAAGTACTTTCGGTGCCTAAACCTAACCAAACTGCAACCATCACCAGAAATGTTTCTCAACAAGCTTTATTTTGGAAGTCTCACTGGACGTGTCTACTTGTCATGTCTAGGAAATGACCAGCAGGTCTATTATACACTTACTATAGGTATGATAGGTTTTCAACTTCAGTTTGTCACCTTCAGTTTGTTTGTTGTGTCACCTCCAAACATGTAGACTTTGCACACCAGATTAGGGCTGCAGTCACAAGATACCTGCTTTCAATCCTTTTGGTACCCAGATCTAAAAAAAAAGACTTTGTATGGTTTTACTCGCTGCTAATCATTGCAAGCATTCATAAAGAAGAACCTTTGATAAAAGGTATTGAATGAAGTACTGTATTGGTACAATGATCACTGTAAGGGTACTGGTATTGTAATTGTTTCAATGATACCCAGCCCTGCACCAGATGTGTTTTTTCATGTGCATTTGCACATGAAGAATGTTTTTCCAAGCTATATCCAGTCAATGCGAGCTTTCACATCAACAGGATTTCCTTGAGCAATTTTGCGTCCAATATGTGTACATCTGACCAATCAAATTGCATGATCACATCCAAAACATTCAACATAGCGGAACCCCTGACCACAGACACAATGATTTTAAAGACTGTATGTAAAGGAATAGACGGTGAGCTTCAGTGTGACAATGGTGTGTATCAAGCTTCAACGGTCAACCAGAAAACCTCTTTGTTTAAAGAGCAGATTGCAGGTTATACTTTTTTACACATGTATATGTAATCTTGTCCAAAAATTACCATTTGAAAGGTTAAGCAATGATTTACAATGATTTTCAGCCCACAAGGGCGCAAATTTAACCGAAAAAGTGACTGTTTTGAGCAAAGCATTTATAACTGCTCTTTTTTTCAAGATCGCGTCATATTACGTAACGAGAGGGAGTTGTAAGCTAGCCGCTGCAATAGTTTAGTGTGGCGTGTATCAGTCAGAGCGGTCGTGTTATAGAGAGTCAGTGTGTTTTCAGTAGTTTATCTTGGTTTATCATGGTGAATTACTGCGTGTGTGGAGGCTGCACAAACTCCAGCCTGTCAGGACATCAGGTCGAGCTCTCTTCCGTGCCTGGGTGCGTTTTGTGCAGCTGAAGAGACGGGACTTAACGGGACACGGACACGAATCGGACAGACTCAGCTCGAAGAAAACGTGAGCTGTGCACTGTAAGTATTATTTTCTAACAATTTATAATTACCAACTTAGTTAACACAATGATTTCAGTTATGAGAAGCAACGGGATATGTTTAGATTAAGTAAGCTTGTAACCCCCCAAGCTAATAAGGTATTAGTGTCAAGCGCTAGCTAGCTTTAGCAACGTTAGCTAGCGCTGGCAACTTTTTTTTTGTAAAAACGTATCTTCTGAAAAGGCTCTCGGTTTGCTAATAGCTCAGAGTTGTTGTTTGCACAGTAAATATATTGATAATGTAACGTGTGTATATTTACAAGGACTTGGGAGACATTAGCAGTAGTGAAGAGGGAGCTACAGCCAGGGCAGCAGCACAAGTTGACACAGAGCAGGAGGATTTTCCTCCACTGGCTCCTCAGTTATCTGTGCTTCACAATGCAACCCCAGACCTTCTCATCGTTCATCAGGTAGTATAACATCACTCATATACAGAATTAATTGTATATGCCACAGATATGTTTATAGAATGTTGTAGAGAAAATAATTAGATAAATCTTTCTGTATGCTGCAGGTCAGAACACATTCTATTAAAGGGCTTTTGTATGGGATTGCATATTGGATGGAGTATATTTTAAAGCAGCTATGGAGTGTACGGTGTTACACAATTATATAAAGGTGAAACTCTTTTTACTTTAGCTGTCCAGGCACAGCCCAGGATGGTCAGTGTGGGAACTGAGACAGAAAGGTTTGAGATACAAGCATCAACTCCACTGCCCGGTCCTGTGCAGAGCGATGATGAATCGTCTGTTTTCATGGATGAAGCTGGAGAGGTGACATGGATCCCAGAGGAGGAAATGAGAAGTGACTCATCTGATGAGGAACTTTCAAGTCCACCTCTGCAGGAATCTCATCCTGACTTCAAGTAAGACGTCTTTTTATTTAGGATTTTGTGTGTGACCACATTATATCATAGTGCAAAAATAATAAGTGATTTTCTTTTTTCCAGGGCTGCTGACAAGTTCATTGTGTACCAAAGCCAGCTGATGCCTCGCTTCACTAAGTGCCCAGCCAGTTGTGGAGAAACCCAAGGAAACACTGAGAAGCAGGAGGGAACTTTTGTTAAAAAAAAGTTGTGCCATCAGGTGGTCAACATTAAAAATGACTAATTTGACCTCTTTCCTACAGGGGTAATCACTGACATTGCAGAAGACATCTTTTTTTACTGTTATGGCTGTGCAATCAAAAAATGTGGTCATAATGAAGTCTGTGGGGAAATTTCAGCCACCAACAGTACGAAAGGGAGAAAAAGGTCAAATCTGATGGTGGACAAAATAATGCATCAAAGTCAACGCTGTTACTAATTTTTGGTATATCATGTGATAACAGGTAAAAAATCTCTAGGCTTCAATAATTTTTAGGTAATTTTTTTATATTGAAAATCAGTCATTTTGTGGTTTTTTTTTTTTCCCCCAAATCGCTGACACCACTTATAAAATTGGCATTTAAAATATTAAAATTCTAAAAAAATTAAAATAATTAATAGTTTTGATCAGAATTTAGGTTAATTAACACATTTATGCAAAAAAAGTAGAAAAAAATATTTATCTGATATTTTTACAGCAGTTTCTGTTGGTGGCTGTTTTTGGCCTTAACAGTACGAAAGGATGGGAATGCTAACTACCCTTCATGAACACACATAAGTAATTATTTATGAAGGACATGTTTATTATCAGTCTTAGGTTATGTACAGCACATTGTTTTCATCTGTGGTTGTTTTTAAAGTGCTTTATAAATAAAGTTGAGTTGAGTACTGTTGCCTAACCATAAATTCAGCTCTGCCTGTTATATAAATGTTCTACTCTAACACATTTTCTTACAGAGAGACACTTTGTGATTGTGATTTGTTTTTATTCATTGTCACCCAAATGAGGCCATTCTAACCCTTTATAAACACCTCCTTCCTCTGGAAACTGCTGTCTAATGGCAGACACAACACAAGCTGGTAAGGGCTTTCTGATGTGCCTTCCCAGAATGCCACAGGCCCAGCAGACAATCTGCCTGTATGCCTATGTGTAGCGGTATTGACTGGGAATAGGGACAAAATATCAGTATTGTTATTCTTATACTAATGGTATGAAAAAGTGTGACACAGGTAATCATATATTTGCACTTTATATTGTATATGTTTATATTTTATATATTTGTAGTACTGTGCTGAGCCATATGTAATGGAGTTTTGTTCTACATTTGTGTACTCAATGACAATAAAAGTCTAAGTCACCTAAATATTGGCCACTTTAATCTATTAGCTGTCTACAGTCACTGGCTATTTAATTATGATAACTTGTACAATCCATTTCAATATTATACAGCAGCTCGGCTATACATTCTACATTTATTAAGTTTATATATTTTCAGTTTATGTTAACTTTGCAGAGAAGGTGATAATTCTACTTCATGTTTATTACTGAGGCTGTACTAAATGATGGTGGTGTATTAGACTGCCTTACATTGACAGTGTGTTCCTATTATTTGGCCCTTATCATATGATAGAGTGAACCAAATATTAAGAACACCTTTCAACATACTGTACCCTTACACACCACCACCATCCACTACAATCTCAGTAATAAACATACAGTAGGAATAAGTGAAAAAACAGAATAATAAATAATAAATCATTTCCCGCACAAGTATTTATCAAACAAAAGGTTTATCAGGGAAATGCGCGCTCTCTCTCTCGCTCTCTCTCTCCCTGTAATGGTAACGCGATATAGCACGTAATATGGACAGATGACGATAATGAGACACGAGCTTAGTAGTTTATGTTAAGTATCAATACTGCTACTGGTATTAGATGATCAATACTATTTTATTGCCGGATTCATTATAGTATTCTGAACGATATTGTGACGTGAGCACAGTATTACTGTCCTCAGCTAACGTGTATAAGCTAGCACCGGTCTCACACCATGACATCGGCCCTACTCTCCACTGATTCTCCTGACACCACAGCTCAATCTCCCTCCTTTGGCCAGTCATTCTCCCCCTGATCTTTCCCTGGCCTCTGGGGCGCATAAAAGCTCATAATTGTAGGGCTGTGGCCCGTCATATGAGTTATTATGAACGTTAAAAGTCTCCTCCGTGTCGGAATCTTGATTGCGATCCATTGATTTTCTCTTGTTCAAGTAGACCGGTCTCCCTCTCGTTACGTCACTTCCGGTCAAGCGTTTTCAGACGCGGAAGTAAAAATTTGTCACAAAACGACCCCCAAACCTTAAAAATGCATGTATAAGTATATTTTTTAATAAAAAAACGAACTCCTACATTATTTTTCTAAACTTTGGTTAGAAGTGGGCTCTAACCTGCAATATGCTCTTTAAACTTCCAACTACGCTATCGGCTAACGTTAGCCCATGTGAAGCTAACAAAACTATTATCTTACCTAGCTGCTGCTGATCTGGGTCCAGTTTCAGCTCATGAAACAAGCAGTGAAACTCACCCACTTCTTCTCTCTTTCTCAATACTAGTTGTACCAAGACATGTTGTTTTTCTTCTCTTTATTGAGTACAAGCAGCTCCACGTCACCATCACTTGATTCCATTTCATTCCATTCCATATTTTTAACTGTGGCACAATTAAAAAAAATAAATAAATAAAAAACTTAATAAAAAATAAAAACACAAAATCATGTTCTACTTGATGTGAATAGTCAGGCGACTCGCTCAAGACTCGCCTCTGAATTCAGCCTTCTGTGAAAGTCATCCGACAAAAAAGTTGAACCAGCCTCAACTTTTGCTGACGCTGTGTTGGCCAATCAGAATCGTGCAAGTACACAGTCCTGATATATTACTTTATAATGTAAACGTTTCTACTTTTTACTTTGTGATCATGTGGAAGGAAAATAAAATAGTTATAATGAGTATAAATTGTCTAGTGTGCTAATTTAACTGAGTTGTAAAATATAAATGAATTATTTCTAGTTTTGTTGCTTCACATGTTTAATTATTGCCAAATACCCTAGCAGGGCCTCATTAAAGCTGAGGGCTAAAACATCCTCCTGAGTTTCATGCTCATTCGTGTTTTGACGTGCTGCTGTGGCTGGAGACTCCCCAACGTCCCTAAAATGAGGTGGAAAATCACCTAATATCTGTTCTGGCTCTGACCACCAGCACGATGAAAGCACAGAGATGTTCATCTTGATGACAAACATGCACCCTAATTTAATAAGCACAAGCTAATTAGGTGATTGTGGAAGAATGCTAATTAGTTTCAAAGTAACAGATACATTTGTTCTGTTTGTCAAATCCTTTTAGTGTTTTCAGGCTAATGTGATTTAAACACATAGTGAAATGTGCCCCCAGAGGATCTGCAACATAGAACTGTTTCTGATACACAGGACACAGTTACACAGTTTTAAACTTTTAATGCATACAATTAGTGTTTGTCATCTGCTACTCAACTTAGTTTCCTGTTAGTCACTTGCTTGATGAAGACAGAGGCCATTGTACAGATGTTTAAAATGCACTCATCTGTATTTAAACTACATTCAAGTGCAACAGTAACATGACTGATGAGATCTGACGCAGACGTGATGGATTACATGATACAAGCAAGTAAGCAAGTGATTAGTCGACTCATTAATTAGTCGGTTGACATTAGCAACTATTTTGATCATCATTATGATCATCATTATGGTCATTATTATGATCATTATTATAACCACAATCATTTTCAAGCAAAAAAAGCCAGAGATTTCCATCCAGCTCCTCAGTTGGAAGGATTTGCTGCCATTCTGGGTTTTATTGGATCTGTTAACTGAGTGTATTGGGTTTTTTTTTTTTATGACATTTTACAGACCAAATAAATAATCAGCACAATACTATGCAGATTGATCATTTGCAGTAATACTGGTTTGTAGCAGCCCCTTTTCCAGAGTGTAACTGATTATCAGACTTTACAGGAAGGAACAGAAAACAACAGCTACCTGGGACAGTAAGACAAATACATCCAAAAACAGAGCTTGTTCCATGTGACACCCCCAGTTAAATCTGACAAACTGTCTCTGGCAGAAAAATATACATATACAAATATTCATATACAGCACAATAAACTTCTCCCCCACTGCTACTGTGTCAAAAATATCACATCCAGTATTGTAAATAAGGCGGATGACTTGTTTCTACGATAATTGGACTGATGTGTATATTGTTCCCCAGTGATTTAAAAATGATGCTTTTAGTGAGTCACACATTTACATACATGTGCGCAATAATCAAATTACTACAGTTACTGTAAATACAGTTTATACATGACCTAAGCTAATTTATGTCATGTGCATAACTTGACCTTGATAACAAACTTATGTAAATTGGAACTAAATTGAAAGTATTTCACGTTAACCATGTGGTGATGAATGCCTGTTACTGGTACTTTCGATTGGTCGTGTCGTTATGGAAACGGTCATTGATGTGTTTTTGGGAACAGAAATATATGTCATTTTAGAAATGGTCACATATGTTGTTTTGGAAACGGTCATATACGTATGTCATTTGCTTTTTTTCCCATCATTTCTTTTCATTTCAAACTGTCATATACAGTGTGTCATTTTGTCAATGTAGTTTTGGAAAAGTCACAAAGTTTTTGGAGTCACTGGCAAACAATCTGTTCTGTTATTTAGGAATAAAGACGTGTTGTTCATATGTCTAGATAAAGATGGTCGTTTTTTAAAAACAATTTCATGTTCATTCAAAGTGTATGTTCTTTTTAGCAGCCTTTAACACTACTACAAGGAGTTTTCAACTGTTTATGAAACAATTTAATTCAATTTAATACTGATGCCTCTACATGACCTACATAAGCAAACAAGATAATCTGAGAGGAGATCGACTATTTCTGTATGGTTGTTCTTTATGTCTGCCACCGGGTCAGATTCTCCTTGAAATCACATGAGCCTGTGTTCACATCACAGGTAAAGCAGCAGTGAATAGAATGTAAGCCAGCTAAAAAGAAAGAGGAGATTTTTATTTGGATAATTTTATTTTGGATGTAATATTTTATGCATATTACAGTGGAAACACTGGCACTTTTGTCCACAGGGCCTCCAAAATATAATATGAAATATCAAAGTTCCTTGTAGTGTCCATTTCCCATCAGCCCTTGACATTGACATGACATGTCTGTAATAACAGCAGGTTTATAGACAGCAAGGTTACAACTAGAAAGTTGGGGGGAAAAATTTTTTAAAGAGCAAAACAGAAATGGATTAAACTAAGGTAAGATGCCACTGCTGTGTTTGTAGTCTTTTTCATAGGAGCTGCAGTTTTTTCTGGGCTCACAAGGTAATCATGGTTTAGCTTTGCTATAAACATGATTCAGTGATTCATTATTGGCTTTCAAACAATTTCATTTTCTTATATCACATATATAATGGATGCTGCTGGGCTTTAGAATATGGAAAGTGACGTCATGATTTCAGCTCTTTTTGCAGGTTCACACATGCAGCATTCACACAGAATCCCTGGAGCTTACATCACTCCCACCACAAACTAGAGCGAAATCTACATTAGCTATTGCATATTTTTTTATTGTTTGGTGTGTACTGTATGTGTGTGTGTGTGTGTGTGTGTGTGTGTGTGTGTGTGTGTGTGTGTGTGTGTGCGCAGCTGGTTCTCTGTAGGATAAATATGAATCGAGTGTTTCGAGCTGCCAGTCAAACATGCTGATGATGGAGGAGTGGAAACAGAAATTGAAATGGTAGAGCTGGTTTGTGGGACTGCTGCTACTACCGAGGAAGCCCTCCTTGGACAGCTTTTTTTGGGGGGGGGATGTGGGCAGATAAACAGAGCAGCCTAGGGCATGATGGGAAGAAAAAAAAAAAAGCTTTGTAATAGCAGAGCATATCCTCCTGTCCTCAAGTGCAGCTTACCATATTTGCATCTCAACTGCATGTGCTTTGAAGATTCAAGGATTTCTCTGGGTCTGGACATGTATCAGGGATTTCTGTTCCTTCACTGTCAAACTGTCTAATATGTGCATGTTTACCTGCTCTGTGTGTGCATGTATCGCGCTGCATGTGTACATACTGTGATATGTAAAGCATGAATGATGAGTCAGTCGTTAAATCTGCTTTGCATAATCATCTTTTCACCTTTTGTTTTTACTGTATATAGTCACACAGCATGTACACTTGAGGATAATTGGAGCGCTGTTTGTTTATTTGCCGTATCTATGCAGAATATAATGACAGCAGAGATTTAGCCATTGAGTAATTAGAATGATTAAGTAGTGAAAGACTCATCTTGTGCCATTACAATGACAAATCTCTAAACTTGAGGAAAAAGCAAAATTTAAAGTACCTTCATGAATAGGGGAAAAAAAAAATCAAAGCAGTAAAATGAGGAATGTTACCACCATGCAGAAAATGTGCACATTTTATGTGCGCAAGTTAATTATGCCACTTCAGAGGAGCTTGTGAAAGGATAAGGAAAGCTGCATAAATTTAGCTGTAATCCAGGCAGGCAGAACTCATTTGCAGGGATGGTCTTATCTGGGCACTGCAGCTTTCTCACAAAATTAACCTTGGATATTTGGGCCCAATTCAGCCAGCGTTTGATTCTCTCTCCCTCTCTCTCCTTCACTCACACACATTCTCTGCATACAGCCCCTCCCCCTATATGCCACTACACCCCCCCCTTCACTCTCCCTCTGTTTGTCTATCTCTCTCAGAGTATTACAATGTGTGAGTCGAGAGTTTATCATTGCACTGTGTGATGAAATAAATACACATGAGAAAAGCCACATAGATAGATAGATAGATAGATAGATAGATAGATAGATAGATAGATAGATAGATAGATAGATAGATAGATAGATAGATAGAATGCTCACAGAATAGTGACTAAAAGAAAATTTTAATTTAATTTCATCAAAAAGAGCCTTGGGGTACAAACTCTTACATTTATATAGTACCTTAAAATGCAGCTCAAAGAAGACAACTGCAAATGAGGGAAATTACAAAGTGCACCCCAAGACAAGGGAAGTGTATAAAATAATGAAATAATACCTGCAAAGCACTGAAATGTAGCAGAGTTGTATATAATGATCCCTAGTGGTATAAACACTGAAAAGAAGAGGAGCCAGGACAGAGCCTTGAGGCACTCCATATGAAATGAGCTAGTAAACTAACTAACTAACTAACTAACTAACTAACTAACTAACTAACTAACTAACTAACTAACTAACTAACTAGGTATGTAGATAGGTAGGTAGGTAGGTAGGTAGGTAGGTAGGTAGGTAGGGGACCTGTTTGTAGATCTCCAGGAAATAGGTAAAAGAAGTCAAGTGTGTTATTTTTATTTCAAAATAATGGTTGTTTTTTATGTATTTTACGTAAGAAATTTGATGGTTATATATACATTATTGCATTTGAAATGATGGAAAAGATTGTTATTTGCTTTATACTTCCTCTATACCTCGATACATGACCGTGGGAACAAGCACTTCTGTTTTGCTAGGAATTATATTTAACTAATTTAAAAAATAAATATATGTCACCAAATTGGTGGCTCAAGAAAGTGTAATTGTTCAAATAACATATTTTTTGTTTTGTTGTAAAATATGAATAGAACACAACCCTGTGTTTTTCAGGTGTAATATTTCTGTAAAGGCTAGAAGCAGAACAAAAACATTTCCATAGAGTGACCCATACAGTATAAAAACTAAATAGTACTGTAGTGGGCCCAGGACAGAGCCTTGTAGAACTCCATGGACAGACCTCAAATAAGACATGCTGTATTGTCACATTGACACACAGTATGTGAAACTACTGCAAGCTGATGTTGGAATATTTTTAGGTGTCGAGTCTGACACAGTGGCACAATGACACACCAATATTCTGACATATAACACAATATTCACAGATTCATTGCCATGAATGCTCCTCTCACATCATTTTGGCAGTGCATCACCTGGAGACATACACACACCTAACCATACACACCGAATCATCAGGAGTGACTGGAGGAGCTCAGGATTGAGCTAACAACCTTGCAATAAGTAGACACAGCTGACCCATTAGTAGACACATTCCCCTGACTAGCAAATGTGATTAGTAACTCTAACTGCTGAAAAATCATTGAAAGCTGCACTAATCAATATTTTTTATGAATCTAAGTGAGCGGCCCATGTTTAATGTGAAAGGTGTTGCTATTAGTGACAAGCCCACATCCAACACTTCAGTTTCCCTCCTCAGCAATATCAATCGGTTTTAGCCCCGTTTTTGTTTTGTACTTTACTTTTTGGTTCTCAGCATTGTCTCATCTACAGGCAGTGCCAGGGGGAAAATCTCTGATAAACCCACTGTGCACTACCTGCTCAGCAGCAGAGTTAGCAACAAGCTGGTGAGCACAGTGGTGGATTTAGCAGTTAACAATATATTATTTTCTCAGGAGCTAGTAGAGACCAAACTAGAGCTAAAAGGAGACTTAATATACACAACCACAACCCCAAAATGAATTTGAATGTTGCTCTGTGTCTGCTGAACATGTAAAAGATCAGCAATATAAACTTTATAAAGTTGTAAAGTGATAAAGCTTGTTGCACTTCCCCCCAAGTGGCCAAAAATTCAGATAACACATGCTGACCAACACTATTTGGCAACATGATTATCCTCAGAACTCTTTGTGCAGTATCTTGGAACTGCATAGTTTGCTTAGGTCATGTTCTCACTCCCAACTTGTCAAACAGAAGATTGGTCATTGGCCCTACGCTTCGAACTATAATGCTGTAGGTATCCATCTTGTGTCAATTTTGCTCCAAGGTCAAGTTAGCAATAGTAAATATGCAGCATCTGGTTACACATTAAGAATAAAGCTTGCTGACAAACATAATGAACATGAGGTTAACATTGTAAAACGGTCACAGTTGGTTAGGTTTCAGCACCTAAACCACTTGGTTAGGTTTAGCAAAAGATCATGGTTTAGAAATGTACTTGTTAAATTAAGTTATGTACATTAAGTTAGAGTCCTGCACTGGGTCAGGTGACCTGCAAAATTATTGTGTAACGGGTAAAAACCACATTCATATAAATTCACAGGTGCCAGCATGTTTGTTCCCTGGCGAAATCAAAAATGAAAATGGTGGCATGGTATTTTTAACATTTATATCCACTAATACAGTAATAATGATTCATCCTAATCAGCCTACAGGATTTTACTGTCAAAGCCTGTCACACAATCTTGCCAAACAATGGGACATCACTGTCTGACAGCGATGTAGGCTAGCTGCTGGATAAAACTGATGACATAAAGGCAAAATTAGCCAGCAGAGGATACCAATGTGGACAATACACCATGGAAAGCCAAGTTGGACATTTGGGAGAATTTTGATATGCTCAGAGACTGTGCAAATAACACTGTCAACATCTTTGCTTCTTGTATGAATTTTCAAAAAAGTATTCAGCTTGTGACACTCAGTGCAAATTCAAAAATAATGAATTATCCACTGCGGTCAAGTTAGCAACATATCATGTGTAACATCCTGTTACACTTGCAAAATATAGGTCTTGTGTAGATTTATGCATAGACATATGTATATACATACCATAGTGACCACTTCAGTCTGTTGCTGTGATACGCCAACATCACCACAATATGGGACCGGGCTTGTTGTCACTATGGAAACACATCGACAGTCGCAGGAGCACAGGTTCTGCACCAGTTTAGAACTCGAGCGAGTTACTATATGTCTTTAATCACAGATGCAGGTCGGGTCGCAGGGCTTATATTGACTTTGAGATAATTGCGGGTAACAGGTTTGTTCTGGATCTTTTCAATCTTTTGCGGGTGCGGGTTTGAAAAAAAGCTGTACCTGTGCAGGACTCTGACATAAGTTAAAAAGAAGTCAATGTAGACTATTGGTTTCACATGGGACATGAGCAGTTGTCTCCAGGGTGAGCTTAACCATCCACCCAACTCCATACATAGACTATCAAAATGTAACGCTAGAGGAGCGCCTCCAGAAATGATGCTACAGTGTTTCATGTATAGAAGCACTGACCAAGTTGCCGTATTTGACGCAGTGGGAGTGAGAATGGGATGCTACCTCAAGCTTATGGGCAGTGCTTCATGTCTTTGCTGATGTCTTTGATTACTTTGTTTTGTGACTTGTTACTGTTCCTGGTTGTTCATAGTGAAGTGCTGAAACTTGCAGAGGCAGATTGGAGTAGAAATCCTTTTTGTTCTTTTGCAGTGATTTGTGAATCATTACTTATATCCTCTCCTTGACAGCCATAGTTTCCCATCGGAACATATCCGCCTTGATCTTTCAAACAGTCCTTTCATACAGTACTGTGCTGTATGGTGTCAATTGTATTTAGTGCCAAAGTGATAGCAATCATAAAGTATAATAGGCCATGAATAAGTCATAAGCTCACATGATGCGATAAATCTTGTCAGCATCTGGGCATGTACCCAGTGAACTTATATTAGTTGCTTTTATCACTGTAATTGAGTTCTGCAAGAGGGAGACACTTTCAAGGCATTCAAAATTATTGAATTGTCATTTGTCTTGCTGCAGAAGTGTTTTTCCTCTGATTCTGACAAGGTAATCTTCCACGAGGTGCTCTGAAAGCGAGCGGAGCAGCCGCAAAAGCCCACCCCCCCAACTCTGACGCTACCCATAATCCTCGCTGCCTGCTCCTCTCACATCATTTTGGCAGTGCGTCACCTGGAGACTGATGATCCTGACAACGTCACCTGTCCCCATCTGTAACACTAATGTCCCTGTCAGGTGATGCCAACAGAAAACATAAATCAGCCCTTCTGCCGGGCTGCTAATGGGACAACTCCTAATGTATGTATATCCCCCCTCAGATTCACTCTGGATGCTGGAAACATATGCTAATCACGCCTCGGTGTCCGTGAGGCATGAGTCTTCAAAGTCAGACACAAATCTAAAATTAAGATATTTTCATTTTTGTTTTTCTGTTTTTGTTTTTTTTTTGCATTTTTACCTCTTGCATTCAAACTTAGTATATCTCTACTTCCTGTATCTTTGGAAAAGGAAAAAAAAAATTCTCTGTCTTGAGGGCTGTGTCCACAAAAGTGTTTTGTCCTGAGGCCTGCATATTTTTTTGAATTGTTTGCAATGGGAGCACCATTTACATTACCTTCAAAACACTAGCAGCACATATCAGTCTCTGTATCTTTATGTTCTGTCCCAGAATACATCCCCAGACTGCCACAAAATCAACACTAGAGGAGATCACTCAATGGAGTTCAGAACCCTGCCAGGCAAGAGATGGTGAAGCACCTACTGCAATGTCACCTGAACTGCCAGATGCAGCCAGCAGAGATTTGCAAAGTTCCACCAACATTAACATAAGTTGTCCTGAGCTGAAACAAGATTTCAAAGTGAAGCAGTTGTTGATCATTTGCGGCTCCTAGTGGTCAGTTAAGAAGAGAAAGAAGTCAGCTGTCAGTGGTCGTATAAAACAGAGCAGTCAGAAAATAGAACTGTTTGTCTCCACCAACCAGTCAAGTTACAGTTTACATCCATGCCTGTCCACACTCATATAATGTCTGTAGTGAAGACTGTGAAGGAATTTAATATGAAACTTGCCACTATATTGTCCTGTGACTTTGAAAGAATTTAATGAAAGATATTACATGTGGGTTTTTTTTTGGCAAAATGGAAGATCTCACTATACATGTGCGATTCCAGTGATGAATTCCAGGTTGAAACATGCTGTCTTCACTTAGAGACTATTTTTTACAGAGGAGGACAGAGGACTTTATGATGTCTCAGTGAAGATGACCTTTGACCTTTTGGATATAAAATGTCATCACCTCATCATTTTATTCTGTTAGATATTTGTGTGTAATTGTGTCATAATTAGCGCATGAATTCTTGAGTTATGGCCACAACTTTCAACCAACAAAATCTAATCAGTTTTCATTTTTGCCAAGTTTGAAGAAATTCCCTTAAGGTGTTTTTGAGATACGGCGCTCACAAGAATGTGATGATTTGAAACATGATGCCTGTGGTCGTGGCTGTCGCTGGCGTGGAGCCGTGGAAAAAGGTTCTTCAAGAATTCTGAATCACGGAGGTCCTTCAGCACATAGTTATGGATGTGTGCAGGGCCAGAGCAAGTACTCTACATTGTCCCAGCATTTGTGCATTCTGAAACTAGGTACTTGCAATACATACTTGCGCTGCTATTCAGGGTCATAGCAACCAAAGCATGTCAGCTGACAATCATGACGCCTCCAAAGTGCTCTTAAAGTGATACTCCACTTTGTGAGAATAAGCCACTCAGTATGTACTCACCACTATGCCAATGTGATGATGGGTGAAGGTCTTCAGTTCACAAAACAATCCTGGAGTTTTAGGAGAAACAGGGTAGCAGCCTCATCCAGTACAATGGCAATGAACGGTGACCATGGATAAAACGTTAAAAAAAAGAACACAAAACAAACATAAAATGTCTCCATCCTGCTTGTATGGTGTAATCCAAGTGTCCGCGAGCCATTGATGTATATCTCAATGGCCGCACGTGTTGAAGTCTCGCGAGATCGACGCCATGTTTACACCCTACCGGCTACACGCTACAGTTGACATTTCTGCTAAAAACATGGCGTAAATGGTGTCTTTTGCGATTAAATTTTAATGTCGCGGCTCGCGGACACCTGGATTACACCACACAAGCAGGATGGAGACATTTTGTGTTTGTTTTGTGTTCTTTTTTTAACGTTTGAATGACTGAATGGCTTATTCTCACAAAGTGGAGTATCACTTTAAGCGCTTCTAGCTTGGCATTTTCAACTGTAAAAAAACTCTTCGGTGGACATAGCCCTTTACTTTTCTGTGAATCTTAAAATGGTAATGCTTTCACCCATTGAAATTTATGTATTTTAGACTTTTTCATTTGCTTAACATTCTGGACCAGAGGTCACTGTCCAGTAACGCCGGGTTCACATCGGACGCCGAAGCGCCGCGAAGCGCCGCGGAACGGACTTCGGTTCCTTTCGGCGCCCATGTTAAACAATGGTGTAGTTCACACTAGAGGCGCCGCGCCGCGAAGCGCCGCGATCGCGCGCGGCCTGCACGAATGGTTTCGGCGTCTGCTCTATTTTGTTCGCGAGCCGCAAGCGATCGCGTCAATCTTGGCAGGAAGTCACCCAAAGAAAAACGAGATAATCCGGTGAATTTTCAAAATAAAGCAATTTTCAAAATAAAACACAGCGATTGACTAATGTTATCATAGTTGTGTGCGTTCAATGTATTTGTCAGTATCTTAACATAGCGTGCGAGAGGTTAAAACACACACACACACACACACACACACACACACAGAGACGGTGGGGCTGGCTGCAGGAGGTGGGGGTGGGGTGTCAAGACAAACGGGGAGAGCGAGAGCGAGAGTGAGGGGCAGAGACTGTTGTCAATGCAGTTGGATCAACAAGTAAGTATAGCCTATTGTTTGAATCAAAAGGTGTCCCACAAGTTCTGTGCAAATTCAAGTGCCCTCTTGAGATTGTGAAATATATGGCCTCTGTAGATTAAATAATGGCCTAGATATTCAACACTGTGTGACCAAACTTAGCTATTACTTTCATTCACGGATAAATAAAAGAAGTGGACAAACTGGGTACAGTCAGGAAAACATGGCATTATAATTTTATGAGGTTATTTACTTATCCATGATGTCAAAAGCAGCTCTAAACAACAGCTGAGGAGCTGAAGCGCTTGACAACCATCGTGGAGAAATGCGTGTCTGGTATGAACAGGAGGGCTGCGGCGAGCTCACGATTTTCGGCGGCGCTCCGCTTCGCGGCGCTTCGGCGTCCGGTCTGAACAAGGCGTAAGCCTGTCCCTGCTAGTACTCTCCAACACTCATCATGTATGTTGTTTTGAGAGTCACTGGCAATCACTGCACAATATTCTGGTGACTACGGTTCTGTTTTGAGGCTGGATTCTTGGTAATTTACATTAATTCCAAATGTCGATGTGATTTGGAATGAGGTTTTCTTATTGACCCGATACATTAGTCAAATCATATTGG
>JAJHUR010080349.1:0-14879 GCA_027495735.1 Lutjanus campechanus | reverse complement strand
GTGTAATCCAAGTGTCCGCGAGCCATTGATGTATATCTCAATGGCCGCACGTGTTGAAGTCTCGCGAGATCGACGCCATGTTTACATCCTACCGGCTACACGCTACAGTTGACATTTCTGCTAAAAACATGGCGTAAATGGCGTCTTTTGCGATTAAATTTTAATGTCGCGGCTCGCGGACACCTGGATTACACCACACAAGCAGGATGGAGACATTTTGTGTTTGTTTTGTGTTCTTTTTTTAACGTTTGAATGACTGAATGGCTTATTCTCACAAAGTGGAGTATCACTTTAAGCGCTTCTAGCTTGGCATTTTCAACTGTAAAAAAACTCTTCGGTGGACATAGCCCTTTACTTTTCTGTGAATCTTAAAATGGTAATGCTTTCACCCATTGAAATTTATGTATTTTAGACTTTTTCATTTGCTTAACATTCTGGACCGGAGGTCACTGTCCAGTAAGCCTGTCCCTGCTAGTACTCTCCAACACTCATCATGTATGTTGTTTTGAGAGTCACTGGCAATCACTGCACAATATTCTGGTGACTACGGTTCTGTTTTGAGGCTGGATTTTTGGTAATTTACATTAATTCCAAATGTCGATGTGATTTGGAATGAGGTTTTCTTATTGACCCGATACATTAGTCAAATCATATTGGTGTGCTTTTGCCGCTGTGCCTCCTCACACACACTTCATATTGTTATTTAGAAATTTGCTTACAGCCAATCCATGCAGAACATTCAGTGCTGTGATCTCGCGGTTCAGTCC
Source organism: Lutjanus campechanus (assembly GCA_027495735.1). Classification (NCBI taxonomy): domain Eukaryota; kingdom Metazoa; phylum Chordata; class Actinopteri; order Lutjaniformes; family Lutjanidae; genus Lutjanus; species Lutjanus campechanus. Next base: position 14,112 of record JAJHUR010080349.1, on the reverse strand, counting down.
CTCACCTTTAAGTGCGTTGACATTTCATTTTGCCTCTTACCTCAAATGGGGGTCTTCAACCAAATGGACTGCTTTTGATCCTCTCAGACGTCTCTACGGCGTGAAGCGTGATATACGAGCACGGCGGCTCCCACACCGCCTCATTTATTCACGAGGGAGTTATTAGTCACCAAATGAGCTGAACTTGGAGAATTCACCGCTAACCATGCTGAGAAAATGTAAGAACTCAATAGGAGATTGTTTAGGACATAATGTTCGTATTCGGAGACACCGGAACATCTTTGCTGAGCATGACTTCATGACAAAATGAAAGCTTGTCTACAGAAAGATCCACCCATTAAAGTTATTTTCTATGGAGGTACAGTACGTGCATAGCAATGAAAGGAAGGAGACAGTTCCTCGCTATTTTTTTCTCTAATTGGACTGAAATTAAGTGGAAGAAATTGCGAGACAATTAACTGTGCTTTTTTATCAGGGTTGCACAGTCTGAAGGAGGTTCAGTGGTGGCCCGCCTGCGCTGCCAGCCACAATCTTTCCCTCTGCTTTTCACAGCCTTTGTTTATCTCATTTTTCAATTAACCTCCACGATTTAACTCCCTTCATAGAGCCCGGCGCATGTTTGCTCCAAAGAACAAATAAAATGGTCTCTTTCTCTCTCCCTCTCTCCCTCACACACATACGCTATCTTTTCTTTTTCTGTTTCTCCGTCTATCCCTCTGACTCCCCTCTCTCTTGGCTGCGGTGTTCTTTCAGCCCAGGATGCTGAGCTTCACAGCGCCTTGCAGGGTTTTAGCAGGCATGAGGCTGTATGTGTCAGATTAAAGAGGGGAAATCTGTGGCGTGCAGGGAGAGCTTTGTAGATATGGCAATTTGGTGATAACTTCCTCTTCTCTGCACTCCCCGCCGCCCCCCTGCCCCCTCCCCGCCTCCGCCTCCTATCCGCCACCCTCCTACCCCGCGCATTCCATTTGGAAGAGACCACTGGTGGGCGGGGAGGAGGGGAGGAGGGGTGCTGCCGCTGGAAAGCTCGGACAATCTTTTTCCCACATCGGGTCTGCCCTGCCAGTTATCAGAGGGATTGGAATACATGTTTATTTTACTCCAACTGTTTCCGAATTTGCTTTCTAACTCAGCTGATCTTGCATTTTAAATTTTCAAGATTGTGTAAAGCAACAATAAATGTGTGTTCTGAGTTTATCACACCAGAGAAACATGTCATTAACCAACCAGACAAATTAGAATGATTAGAAATTTCACTAAGTAAATCAAATTAGGTGAAAAACCACCTGAAACACGGACGTCCCATCTAGCAGCTTTATTGGACATGTCCAGACATGTTGGAGCCACCAGAGCCACAGGACAGTGACACGATGGTTTTGGGGGGGCGGGGCTGATTTGGACTGAGAGTGAGGGGGACTGGACCATGCAAGTGTTTGTGAGAATCCATCAGTTTATCTGTTTGCGTCGGCATCAAAAGTGGCGCAGCCAATCAGCATCCTAGGAGGGAGCTACGGGCGAGGTTTTAGGTGCGACGACAGTGAGAAGCATCCATGTAAGTGATCGTCCTGATATAACACCAGTTATGGATTGATTCCACTTGGCACAGTGTGTCAGCGCCACGGTTTCGATCCCACCTCCACATGTCTGCAGCCCCCACCAGCAGCATTTCAGAAGCATTTCAGCGGCAAAGCATTTTGCCCGCCAGATTTTGTTGATTTTGTCCTCTCTCCTTGCTCTTTGTGCTTCTACCATTGATAAGTACACTGTACAGTTAAATAGTTTCTTGTCTGTCTGTCTTTATGATATTTTGAAAATTGAACAGATTCTCTCTACTTCCTGCCTGCTCGATCTGCTCTATGCTAATTAACGTGGCATCCGTCAAAAATAGACTTGGTGCATATTTGAAGCAGAGCAGACCGGATAGTCGCCTCTGGAACACGCCGAGGCGTAGGTGGTGGAATCCCAAGCACTGTGTAGAATGGCTGCGATCATCTCCGGTTGCCGTGATGCAGCTGTAATGCAGTGGTGGAATTTAGCCGTTATATTAGAACTGGAAAGTATTCCTCCATTAAAAGAAGAGCAAAGAATGGCACTGAAGGCTTTCCTCTATGGAAAATATGTTTTCGCTCTTCTCCAGACCAGCTTGGGCAAGAGTTTGATTTACCAGTTGGCTCTACAGAAGGATTCTTGCAAGTAGGCATGGGCCGGTTACCGGTTTCAAGGTATACCACGGTATGAAAAAGTCAAGGTTTCAAAACCACTAAAATTTTCCGTCATACCGTTCCTGCGGTATGAAAGTTTTTTGTTTTGTTTTGTTGTTTTTTTTAATGTGACATCTCGTCAGGGAGAAAGTAGAGGTCCCTCATGCCGTGTGCAGCTGCAGCGTAAAGGGGGCCTCCCCCCGCGCACCTGCGTTTGTTGTGAGTGACAAGCAGGCTCTGCAGGCTGTGTGATGGCTTTTTCCGCCGTCTAAGCGGACCAAGTTGGCTGCTGGGGAATACTTCGGCTACCGGAAAAAGCCAGACGGTCACGGCTTGGAAGAAGAAGGTCGCCCGACGTGCAAAACGTGCTTGAGGACAGTGGTAGCCCGAAGAGGCAATACATCTAATATGATAGCGCATCTACGGGAGCACCACCCATCGCTGTATGCTAAATTCAAGGTAAAGTTAATGCTGTCTTGAAATGAACAAGCGTATTAGCGTCTGACATTAGTTAAATGAGCTTGTTACCGAGGCAGATATGGTAACCATATCTTATCTTTTCTTCATCTCTATCTTTTAGTAACTTTTTTTTTTTACTGAGGCAGATATGGTAACTATAATGCTAAGGATTTATCTTAGCATGCTAGTTACCATATCTGCCTCAGTAAAAAAAAGAAAAGTTATCCATAACTTTTTTCTTTCATCAATCTTTATTGCTAAGATGGATAACACCAGCTAGTTTCCTCTCTAACATGACGTGAAGAAGAGAGAAGCACATGTGTAATGTTTTGTTTTACTTTAATGCTACAATTAAGATTAGCTTGTATAACCTGCTGTATCATGACAAATTTAGCTTAAATTCACATGTATGTCTTATTTTTTCTTTTTAGGACAGCAGCAGCTCTGGCAGCAACATGGCATCCAGTTTTTTCCTTTTTGTAAAAAAAATACAGACATTCAAAATACACATTTTAGAGCTGTAATCATAATACCGTGAAACCGTGATATTTTTGCCTACCATCAGAATCTCATACCGGCCCATGCCTACTTGCAAGATCACAAGATCACGCAAGAATCCTTCAGCTGCCTCGCAAGGTAACTCTCCTACTATGTCATATGGTTCCTTGATCTGATTGGTTAGCCTGTTTTAGATGTGATGGACAGGTGGTTCACACAATCACCTGCCAAGTGTATTTTTGAATGTGCCTACCCTTTTCCAAACAGGTTCTAAGGACGACTTCCCAGATGGTTCTGTGTAAAAAAAAACAAAAAACCAAAACAACAAAAAAAAAAACATCTGGCGTGTCAGGTTAGGTGACCATGGCTCAGGTCTGCCCAAAGAATCCTGAACACAGCAGCAACAGTTAAACAGTCTGACTCCACAGTTCAGTACAACATATTTATCAGTCTTTTCGCATGTTTTCAGCACCAATATTCTAACATGTATAATGTGTTAAATAGAAAAAAAATCCTTTTTTCCTTTACACAATCTTTAATTAAAACTCGCCTCAGACAATCTGTCCGCAGAAAATGATTCAGCGCTAAATTGGAAATGAGCCTCGCCTTCACACCTGAGAAATTTGTCAATGCCTTTAATCTCGCCTATTGATTTCAAACGCTGCAAAAATGTGACACCTAACCCGAGAGAGTAGAGATCACTGCGTGTTGTTGCACATTGCTCTAATGCTGGTTAAAAGTAAGAGCCCAAACCCCAGGACTCGAGTAGGCTACTCCGTGATTAATCATTACTAATGAGGAAGGAGGCCCAGGAAATACACAGCAAATCAAAATGAATTAATTGCCTGAAGAACATAGAGTAGTAGAGTAATTGCATTACTTGTTTTCAGTGTCACAGGGGTGCCATTCCCGTTCGCAATCAAAGGCCAGTTTGAAAATCAAATACAATACCATCTTGAGGCTGCACCGCTTCTGACAAGGCTGATTGAATGAATGTATTACCCGGCGCCCAAAGAAACACACATTGTTTGCCAAAGCCCCCCTCCTCCTTTTTCCTCCACTGTAGGGGGAATGTTTATCAGTGCCGCAGTTCCATGGTTATGGATGATCCAGGCACGATGCAGCGAAGGTTGTCCCACCCCGAGGAGCCCGAGCGCTGCTTATTTCAGCAGAAAGCTTCAGTGGAGAGCGGGCGTTTAGCAAGCATAAGCACAGGACATGGTGGATGTGATGTCAACAGAGGGCCTCTAATAGATCAATCTGACCCTCGCAGATAAATCTGGGGCTTTATGATCTTGAACAGTGCACTGGTCCTGCTCCCACTCAGCAAGTCACACATTCTGGGCTAAATTGCTTCAAGAATTAAAGAAGTAGCTGGGAAAGCTCAGCGTGCTGATATGAACCATCAATCGCTCTTTATCATCTGGCTTGTTTACATTAATATTTGTGAACTTTTTCTCTCTCTCTCTTTGATTCAAGCTATGGCAAGTTTTACAATCCTTCAGCTTAGGTTGTCTTTATCTTGTACATAGGTCTCTTGGTTTTCCCTAAATTCACAAAAAAAACAAAACCGTTTTCAGCTCCAACACTGGCTATAAAGTTATTTCTCTCTATCACGCCAAAGTGAAGTATAGAAACATTGAGCTAACAATATAGCAATGTTTTGATCGCAATGAGGTGAAAATGTACGGTTTCTAAAATGATAGAGGTGCTGTAATAAAGGTTATGCAGCAAAACAAATATTAATCTGCCCACTTGATTATGACATATCACCAGTGCCGGGCAGGTTACTTTCAAGAAGGATGTACTTCATATTACTAGTTAGTTGTATTTAAAAGTGAACAGCTACATTTGGCCATCTGTGGTGCATGGGGGTCCTGTGGGAGCAGACAGGGTGGAAGTTAGCTTGTATGAGGATGTGCGCACAAATATACTATGAAATTTAATTCAAATGGACTTATGTCTTCACTACTACTACTTTCTCCTGTGGGTGCCTCAGTTTGTGTTTCTGGGGCCCCTGGTGGGTGTGGCCTGCTTTTCCTTGCAGTGGCACAGTCTGACCGCGCCCCTCATCACCACATTATTAATTACTATATTAACCATATTGTTTATTATTATACATATTATCATTATACATATTATTATTATTATTATTACTATTGTCATATTAAATTAAATTAAATTAAATTAAATTAAATTAAATTAAATTATATTATGCTATATTTGTTTTTGTAATGTTCATCATAATGCTTATTCTAGTAAATATAATTTTTTTTTTTTTTAAAAAAAGGTTTATCTACTAATTCCATCTGGGTTTGGGTAAGAATATCAAGGTGAGCCAATCAGAGGCAGAGTAGGGTGGGTCATGCCTTCGTCATGATGGGATTCATAAATTCTCCTGCTGTTTGGTGCTGGGCAGGTAGTGCACAGTGGGTTTAACTGAGCTTTTTCACTGAGAACAGTTGCCTGCCGCTGCTGCTAGAAACTTAATAAAAGCTTGGTTACTTATGTGTAGGAAACCAGAGGTACTTAGAACCAAAAGGCCATTTGGAATAAAACAGTTGTATTAGTTCCTTAAATTAGGGTATGTAGTCTGTTGTAACTCATGTAAGTTATATAATGTAAAATAAGAAGTCAACTTTGAACTATTAACTAGTGGTTTCACACAGGATAGTAACCCCAGTCTCCTGGTTTAAAGTCCTAGTATGTTTGTTTGAACCATCCCAATGTTGCCGGAAGCAAAATCCAGCAATGTCATTCTGTAACCTTAACAAATATGATCGTACATACAGAGACAAGGGGCCAGAATACTACACCAAATGCCACAACTGTGCCATGTGCACCAGATTACAGGGAGGCTCCGTCATCTGAGCGACCATTTATCGATACACACTGGATAAATCGTAGCCCATCACACAATCACTCCTTCTGTCAAAATAAAAGCCCCAGAGTGTGTCACTGCTATACCAGCTGCTTGATCAGTGCAGCGCTGATGTGATTGGTTGCTCTAAAACAAGGTTCCGTCATGGGTTTGTGGAAATGTCAAAATTTTGGGTAATTATTGATTGTATATTGTACAATTGTTAAAATAATTATTGTACATCTGGCAACACCGAGCCATCCATTCACCCAGGGGCAGATCTAGAGGAATGGTATGGGGTGGTAGTTGCCACCCCTAAAAGATGCCTTGCCACCCCAGATGACAACCCCGTTCTGGACAGTTCTACTTAAAAATACATATATGAAAAGTTGTGGCTGGACGGAAATTTACCAAAACTGAAACTCTGAAGTCCGAGTGCAAGTGAATGCAGCTGGAGATGGCACTCTTAACACATGTGATTTAGTGATGAGTGATGGGCTTATGTTCAAAAAAGACATGTTTCAAGATAAATAAAACATTTTTTTGTTTTTTATTGCCACCTTTAGATATTTTTATTCAATGCTTCACTCATATGCCACAATAACATCATGTTTTTGAGTTAAAATATCATAATTTAGGGGCTTTTGAAATCTCCATGCCACCCTTTTCTCTAGATCCGCCACTGCATCCACCCCTCCTCCTCCATATGTGGACTCTTTATGCTACGTCATCTGACTTTGACAGCACATCAAAATGCTATGCTAGAAATGCGCCTTCAGAAATGACACTGGAGGGGTACCTACAGCTTCACAGTTTGAAGCATAGGACCACTGACCCAGCTGCCATATTTGAGGTATTGAGACTGAGGCTGAACTTGACACGGCTTTTTAAAAGGTGTCTGTGTTTTGTACTAGTGACCTCAGCCTTCACAGTCTTCCTGCTCAGTTCACACCGATTCTGTTCACGCACAACCAGCGAAGGGAAAAAAGGAAAAAACAGCAGCTAGAGACAAATTACCACTCAGGCATAATCCCTTTTCTCTGATCTCCCCCGATTTTGGTTTAATATATATATAACAGGAAGGAATTATTCAAATAAAACTGCTCAGTGGAAGTCTGTTCTGTACCTGCGGGCATTTGAAGGGAGGCAGGGGAGGAGAGACGAGGGAGATAAATTGGAGGAAAGTATTGAAATGGCCTCCAAGGTTTCTCTCCCTGATATTTGCCTCTCACTCTCCTCTCTTACTTTCTCTCCTGCCCTCTCTCTCTCTCTCTCTCTCTCTCTGCCTTTCTTTTTCCCTGTATGTTGGTGGAAATCTTAGCTACTTTAGCTCATATCCTAGCTAAGCCTGGTAATTGACTCTGGGCTGTTTGGGTTGATCTCCTAAATCAGACACTAGAGCAGAGACCTTCAGCCTGCTGAGCTCACACCGCGGCTTTGAAGTAATAACTGATAGGCAGCTGATAGTCGGTCAGCACGGTTAGCATTCATTTGGAGGAGCATCAGACCAACATCAACACGGCTCAGAACTCAGGCATGTCAACAGAGATAAAGAGCTGCTGCTAAACATGCAGGTATGTGGATTATAGAGGGAATCTGCTCTGGAAGAGATGGATGTTATTTTATTGTGTTAACTTCACCATATAAGAAATGTGCCATCTAATCTAATCCCTATAAATCCTTTATTATATATAATTAATAATGAAACCTTGCTGACAGCAGTGCCGGATTTCTTCCACATGGGGCCCCGGGGCATAATATTATGTGGGCCCACCTTAACTTTAGTTTTATGTTTGTTCCTTGAGGTGGGAAGTAACTAAGTACAGATACTTTGTTACTGTACTCAAGTAGATTTTTCAGGTATCTGTACTTTACTTGAGTATTTCTTTTATTAAATTAAAAAAAATACAACAAGATAAAAATGACGTAACAAGACGAAAACAGTATAAAAGACGCAACAATAAGGAATGGCAAGATGTAATGAGATAAAAAATAACATAAAATATATAACAAGAAGAAAACAACGTAACAATAGCATACAAAACCGATGAAAATGACATAGATTACACAAGACAGAAATGACATAATACAAAAACAATATAACAAGACAAAAACAACCTAAGATACATTTTTATTGTATGTGTATTGATGTATATGTCACATAGACACCAGTATCCGGCCCAACAATGACAAAAAAAAATGTTTTATAGATATTCTTGGTTACTTTTAATGATATTTCATAATTTGTCTTTTTCCTTCCTGTTGATGACAGGTCTTGCACATGGAGACGTCTGTTTCATCCACTGAAATGCTTTCTCACTTACGATGAAAAAAAGAAAATATATATGATCTATATGTTAAAATATTCTCTGGTTTCTCCTCTGATGATCTCCGGCTGCTCAGCTTCAAGATGGACTCATGACTTTAGCTTACTTGTTGCTAAAGTGGTTAACCGCAACTATTAGCTGCCATTAGAGGGCAACTGGGACAAACACAGCCTCTGTGCGTGACAGCAAACACCACACTGAGGTCGTGTGGAGGAGGAGTTTTTGCTGGGTTTAGCTCCTAGCATCCTAGAGCTAACCAAGCTAACCGCTGATACCTAACTTACTTTAGCTCCGTTAGCCCCAGCTAATTGCCATTAGCTTTGTTAGCAGTGACTCAGCCTCGGGCTGCTGGAAGTCAAACCCAGCAAGAACATCATGTACTGTAGATACTGTCGGCTAATTCCTGTTGTCAAACTCACTGGAGAATGGTTCTTTGTTCTTCTTTGTGGGTGGGTTCTTGTTTGCACCCTTAGATGGTGGAAATGTTCTAAATAGATCCTCCAGAGAGGGTTCTAAGACCCGTCTCTAGACGGGTTCTCTGTATAACCTCACATAGGGTGGTCTGGATGAAATCTTTTACTAATGGTTCTGATTATAACATTTATGTTGGGTTCAAGGTAGAACCCTATGAAAGGCTGAGGTTCCACCCAGAGCCATTTGCCTTTGAAGAACCCATTTTTGAAGAAAGGGTTTGAAAACATTTGAAGACAAAAGGGTTATAGGAGAAACCCTTATAAAAATGGATTTTTAGATTATACTGGCTGGGTTCTACATGAAACCCTCAGGATATAAAAGGGTTCTTGGTAGAACACCCTTGGTGGGTTGTATATGAAAACCTTGGTTTTTGGTGGAACGCCTTGGAGAGTGGAACTTTTCTAAATAAACCCTCAAGAGAGAGTTCTGGGTGGAACCATTACACCACAGAGGGATTCTCTGTAGAACCTCTCATAGGGAGTTCTGGATGATGGTTCTGGATATAACCTTTTATGTTGGGATCAAGGTCGAGTCCTCTGAAAGGTTTCCAGGTGGAACTTGGTTCTACCAGAAACCAAAATTGGTTCTCCTGTGGGGACACGTCCAAGAACCCTTTATGGTTCTAGTTTGTGTATGACCACAGAATTCTGCCAGACACAATACCAACAACTAAATTTGATTTATTATTATCTTTTATATTGCATTTCATTACTTGTATAAATGTTGGTGATGTTGATACATCATACCAATTAGCTTATAACACATTTCCTAAGTGGTATTGTTTCATTTCCCCAGTCAGGAACACAGAACTGTGTACTGTACACTTGAGCTTGACAATACAGTGTACAACATATGCACACACACACACACACACACACACACACACACACACTGCTGAACACAGCGCTGCTGATGTGCTTAATGGTTTCACTACATACGTTAACTTATCATTTAAAGAGTCCATGTGTTCCTGCAGCTGTGTGTGAACCTGGTGGAATGCTGCTGCTGCTGCTGCTGCTGGGTGCTGCTGGGTGCACGGTGATGATGCTGGCAGTCAGGTACAGCGATGGTACAGCTGGAGAGTCCTGCATAATCCCTCAGTGTGAAAAGCCCTGCCACTGGCAGCTCATTTTGCTTCTGTGGTATCAGTTTGTGCTACAGCCTCCCTCTGCAAATCACAAACAGTCCCTCCAAAGCTGTTTATACAGTTCAAGCGAGTGACAACACATCCCAACCTGCGCCGGATTAATGCAATCTAGCTAACGGCATGTATATGCTATGATCTTTTGATTAGGTTTAAATTGTGTTTTATGTTGTTTAACCAAAAAGTAAAAAAAGAAAGTTTCTGACAGGTAAGTTCAGCAGGTTGTGTCGACTTTCAGCATCTGTTCTCTGTATTGTTGAAGTAATCCATGGGGAGAGGAACAATTTTAGAATGTAATATTGCTTTCATTATGGCCACTCTGAAAGCCATAATGTAAAGAACTTTAACATGTCTGACGTTGTTACATTAAAGCGATATTCCACCCCAGAATGATAAAAAAAAAAGAACACAAAACAAACACAAAATGTCTCCATCCTGCTTGTGTGGTGTAATCCAAGTGTCTGTGAGCTGCAACATTAAAATTTAACCACAAAAGACGCCATTTACACCATGTTTTAGCCAAAATGTCAACTGTAGCATGTAGCAGGTAGCATGTAAATATGGCGTTGATGTATCGCAAGACTTATCTCGCAATATTTTCACACGTGCATCCATTAAGAGACATACAAAGTCTCGCGGTCCATCTCGTGAGCTATACAAAGTCTGTGATACATTGACGCCATGTTTACATGCTACCGGCTACATGCTACAGTTGACATTTCGGCTAAAAACATGGTGTAAATGGCGTCTTTTGTGGTTAAATTTTAATGTTGCAGCTCACAGACACTTGGATTACACCACACAAGCAGGATGGAGACATTTTGAGTTTGTTTTGTGTTCTTTTTTTTAACATTTTATCCGTGGTCTCCGTTCACTGCCATTGTACTGGATTTGGCTGCATCCCTGTTTTCTGCTGAAACTCCAGGATTGTTTTGTGAACTGAAGACCTTCACCCATCATCACATCAGCACAGGGGTGAGTACATATTGAGTGGACTATCATTCTGGGGTGGAATATCGCTTTAAAAAGAATAGAATAGTCATAATTAATACTAAACCTTATTTGTATAGAACCTTTCATAGCAAAAATGCAGCTCAAAGTGCTTTACAACAAATTACATGCACCAAGTGCTCAACATAAAAAAGACAGAATGAGCATAAAAAAGAAGAATAAAATAACATAATTAATGCAAAATAAGAGAGTAAAACTGTCATGGTTTGGAGTTTCTTGTATTTCCCGTTTTATTTTGTACTTCTTATCTTCCCTCTTGTTTCTTGCTTTACTTTCTGTCTCAGTCTGTTTTCTCACCCTTTTTGAGTTCTGATCGAGTCCCTCTGTGTACACAGGCAGTTTGTGTTCCCTCCTTCATTTGTCAGCTCGCCTGTGTTTTCTCCCCAGTGTGTTTCTCCTTGTGTTCTTGTCTAAATCCTAGCTGCCTTTTAGATTCTTCTGTTTTTTTGGAACCTAATTTGGATTGATTTCTTTGTTGGGCTGCCTTGTTTTCCAGGGACTCGGCTGCCCTTTGTCGTATTGTTTTACCTTCTAGTGAGAGTTTCCCTTTTTGCTAACTCACTCCTGTCTCGTGTCTCTGCATTTTTGGGTCCACTTAAAAACTAAACCAATAAAAGATAAAAATGAGAAGACATGAGAGACATCATCACAGGAATTAGCACATTTTTCTAAAAATTTCATGAAAGAAGAATTTAATTTGGTATTAAGTATAATTTTTTTTTAAATTACTTGAAAGAAAAGCTCAATCTAAAGTCAATTGATTTGTCGATCATCAGTGTAGTGTGTACAGTGTTATTCATGTTGAGCTGATGAGATTTTCCAGGTAACACTGGCAATTAATTGGAGTTAACTGATTGAAGTGTACTAATTGAACAAAGTCTTTTCCCCTTTAATTAGTAACAAATCACAGAGTTCCTCTCAGGAAGTCCAGGCTAACTATGGTTAAAGCAGGTCAAAGCTGAAGCTAAAAGTGTGCCTGTAATCTGTGATGGATGTTTACAACTGACAGTTAATCATTTAAATTAAAATAAATGAATAAATGTAACAGTCTGTTTGGCAGCTCAGTGGCTCTATGCTTTTCATCCCTGTGTCCCTTTTGAAACAAATAGTCAACGCTGACTTCTTTTTAACTTATGCAGTGTACAAAAGTTACATTATAATTGACATTATGTGATGTTATGTGATTGTTTACATTTCACTTCCTGTCTTTGTCTGTTTTCCCGCTCTTTTTGATCACTGATTATCATCACCTGTTCTTGACTGTCCTCACCTGTGTCTCGTTATCCTCCTCCTCCCTGGTCTATTTCATCCTGTGTCTTTTCCTCCTTTGTTGCTGGGTCGTCCTCGTCCTTCCTTTAGGATTTGTTGCTTGCCTTTGTTTGCCCTTTTGCCTGCGCTGTAAGTTTTTTTGTGTGTGTTTTGTATTTTCATTATCATTTGTATTTTCTTTTGAACTCGTCCACTGCTGTTACAGTCTGCATTTCCTCCTGAACTGTGACAATGTGTAGGACTTTCATCCAGGAGACAGAGGCTCATGTCCCGTTTCAAACCAAAGGTCAGTGCTGACTTTGTTTTTTGTTTTTTGTTTTGTACTTAATAACAAAAACAGATATAACTCACCAGTGGACACAGATAACAATAAACACACAAAAAACAATAAAACAAATACTACATCCAAATAAACACAAACACAGTCAGTGTATGTCATCACAACCAATACATCAAAACAGACCCAACAATCTAGCTAACAAAGTACCAAAAATTAAATTAAATATAATTTCATTATTATGTACAGAGAGAAAAAAATTGCCCTTGAGGTTCTTGTCAGCCTTCAGCTTCAATAAATCTCCCCCATCTTTCCCAGTTCTTTTTAAAGTCATCCTTTCTTTTTGCAGTGTACCCTTCCAAAATAAAATGACGTGTAAGGAATCCTCCTCAGCAGCTCTGAAAATAAATCTTTTCGGTAAATTGCCTGTTGAGACAACAGGCAATGTACTGCAATAGATTTTAGATTTTTGATCCCAACTCAAACTTTTTTACTTTGTAAATAAACTGAAAAATATTTTGCTGACCTATAAAGTTTAAGTTGAGGTCATTTACTTTTCTTCTTTAGATAAACTTGAATCTCTGTGTTTTAAAAATTAACAATAAAAAGTATAAAGTATATTTCAAACATTGCTTACAGTGAGCTCTGAACCTGATTTATCATTATTTTGATGCCTGGAATTAAATAGTTATATTTGAAAATGTAAAAATTTTAAACATCATTCACTTCCACTTTAATGTATTTACTCAGTACAATTTCTGCAACTCAAAGATTTAAGTTTATCTAAAGAAGAAAAGTATGCAGAGGTGCTGATGAATGACAGGCATTGTTTTATATCTAACCATGGTTAGCATTGTTCTGTGGGGTGGATCAATTTGATTATAATGTTTAACTGAAATAGTTGTGAAAGTTGGGTGTGTCCAGGCCTCCAATGCCTCCAAATTTTGCTCTCTCTCTCTCACTGTTGCTATCTATACCCAAGACCTGCCCTGTCATGTCTCCTACAGTAATGTTTCTGTCTGTTTGGTCTGTTTGGTGAGTACAGTGTTATTATAACCAATAGTAATATTGGCCAAAGAATAAAAACTGTAATAAACCATTTTCCAGTAACAACTGTAGCTTTAAAAATGACATTTAGTTCCCATGGGAGCTTTTTCCCAGATGTGTTGTAAAATGAAAAACACAGCTGAGCTCATAAAAGTAATAACAGCTGCGTGTGATTTGGGGAAGCTAATGAGCAGTTTGGTATTAACAATAGTCAGTATTGTTTGACAGCAGCACAGCTTAATGAAATCTTTCCATTATTGATTTGATTAGCTGCAGCTTTGATCATGGACACAGTTCTTTTTTAACCATCTCAACTGTATCTCAATCCCAGATAACTGTGTGCTAATTACACTGGTTATTAATAACGCTGCCAGCCACTATCTAGAGCTGTCTCACGAGTGACATCCATGAGAATTACTCCCATCACTACCTTTAATCACACATGACACGAGCGCGGCACGACGTGGTGTGTGCCCACGTTTCATTTCACCTGGCTGTCATGTGACTGTTGTGGTGTATGGATGGAAAATGTAATTCACTTAAGC
>JAJHUR010080347.1:0-13004 GCA_027495735.1 Lutjanus campechanus | reverse complement strand
CTTTCTACTTCATAATTAAATTGTTTTTATCATTCACACTTTGTCACATGGTTTGGAAGACAGTGATCTTTCAGACAAAAATCCTTTATATTTAACATTTCCAACAGCAAATAATCAAAACTGAGCACTAAGATAGTGTTTACGTAGCCTCAGAACAAGTCACTAGTCCATTACCACTAACTCTACTTTCAGTGTTTTGCTGGTGTCTTGCTAAATGTGTTGTGTACATGCTACTGGCCAATTCTGCTGCGGGAGAACATATTTTAAGTTTTAAGGTTGTCGCTGACGTCTGTGGCTTTGTGACCCCGTTAGAAGGGCCTGTTGTCGCCAACTTGCAACATGCATCATGTTGAGGCTATGTGGGCTCCATCCTCTGAAAGCTGGGAACCTGAAGATCAAGTGAAGATGCAGCTCAGCACTCATAAATCTGTCATAAACATTGTATTTTGGATAGGTGTCTTTTCTAATTTTGAATGATTAGAGTGTATACAGGTTTAGAGCATTATAATGGAACTATATTATGGCCATTCCCATGTTTCATGATGTCTCATAAGTGGTTGCACCAGTTTTTGGGTGTATAGCTTTTATGACAGGGATTTGATGCACACTTTAACCTTTTCTGATTTACAATAAAATGGCAAACTATGGGGATTAACTCCATCATACATGAATGGAATTAGGCTCATTGAATCCATCTACAAGAGTCTCAGCTTTCCAGTCATACCCAATTTATGCAGTTCCAATACTGTTTAGGGAACTGGATATACACAACATTGAAATGGCTTCTTCACTCCTAAAGTCTAACTTAGGGATAGTTGTTCCAGCCTGGTTAAGTGAGGCTGTGTTAAAGCCCTGTCTCTGCACAGATCTGTATGTCTGGATGTGTCTGTTGTGCTACTAA
Source organism: Lutjanus campechanus (assembly GCA_027495735.1). Classification (NCBI taxonomy): domain Eukaryota; kingdom Metazoa; phylum Chordata; class Actinopteri; order Lutjaniformes; family Lutjanidae; genus Lutjanus; species Lutjanus campechanus. The sequence goes on along the minus strand of JAJHUR010080347.1, from coordinate 12,103 downwards.
TGGACTAAGTCCATTACGCGTAAGTGAGGAGTTGGTTGTAACAGTTGTAAACCACATGGTTGTTGTAAACAAAAGGGCGTTACTGTGAGGAGTACTGTGAATAATGCCTGCTATTAGCACAAAAGGAAAAAGAGAGAGTGTGTGAACAGGTAGACAAACACACATAAAGGTATGTATGGGAGAAGTACATTTCATTATGAAGTACACATTTGAAATATGCACCATAACAGACACTTAAAAGGCCTTCTTCAGACCAGATGCAGACCATCCACATATATTTTCCTCAGCAGTGGGTGAAGACAAAGAAAGGCATAAAAGGAGAGGGAGTATTGGGTTTGAATCTGTCATGTGACACAATTGCAAATGAAAACCAATGTTGCACTGTGTCTGCTGTTTAAAAACCTGTAGTGGTGACTTTGTCTACTTATTTTTCTCCAACCTGGTGAAAGAAGATATATGAATATGAAGATATGTTTATGCAGCTTTAAATTAAAATCATAGGCACTAGTGCAGTGCCCGTTCGTAGCATGGCTGTTTGGACCGGGCCGACTGCTTGGTTCCCAGATGTGCTGCTTGCGGCGTTGTAGAGAACCGCTCGTTTGATCGACTTCACACTTGAGACTGCACTCCTTTGGGTTCTCAGTAATACACCTACTAAGTGAGAAATTGATTGGATTAACGGTTATTGAGATATGTGAGGGACGGACATAAACACATACATATATACATACATCCATACATATATACATACATACATACATATATACATACATACATACATATATACTGAAGATGAGCTTGGTTTGAGTTGAGAGGTTGTAAAACTGCGAACAAACACTCAATGTCCCATAAATTCTTCATTATAAAAGTTCTGTGTTCATTTGTTATTCAGAACCTTTTAATATGAATCAGGACATGTTGGGTTTTTCATCAGCGGTAACTTAACATGACTCCTATCCAGCCAAAGGTGAACATGAAACTGAGAAATTCAGTTAGAAGCTACAAAACTACAAAGAGCTGAACACAGTGAGACTTTTAAATCTAGATCTAGATTCCAGTAGATGTGGCTTTTATGAACAGATTTGTCTGGACATACAAAATATAGGGGGAAAAAATCTGAGACTTTGAGTTCAAAAGTTACAGGCTAAAATAAACTTTGTTGTTTTTGTGACACCATTTGCCCAAATTGCACCAGCAACACACATATACATATTCAGTAGACAGGCAGACAGAGATCCCCTCCTTTTTATGGTTAGACATCTAGGTGCATAAACAGAAAAGTGTGTGTATGTTGGGACTGTAGGCGTTTTGTGTGTATATGTGATATTGAACAATGTACTTTACGAGAATGAGGATGTTAGAATAGGTTTTGGGGGGGAAATATATGTGTCTAGTGTGAGAGGGAGTGAGGGGGACCAGGAGCAGGCGTTCCTCAGTTGGAGGTGCCATTATGGAAATGGGAATTAGATTTACACTGCTGCAGTTTGCATACACACACACACACACACACACACACACACACACACACACACATGCACACATACATAGGAATTCCACGGTAATTTCCTGTGTGCCAGCAACAGTGGTAATGTATTCATAACTAACCTAGTGACATGTATTTCTGTTCTGCATAAAGACACACACGCACATATCACACACAAAAAAATACAAAAACACAGGTTAACAGTCGACACACACTTGCATATTTTGCACATACAGCACAGTGTGATGAAGGCAGAGTGATTCTTCATTCTTACATTTCTTTCCCTATTTCTTGCTCAGCACCTCACAGAAAAATAATAAACAATAACACTACGTTTACAAAGTTATGTATTCTCCCTTGTACTCGTGTGTGTTTGTTTCTGTGTGCGATTGTTTGTGTATTTGTGTATGAGCGTCTATATCTCTCACCTGGTCTCAGTATTTCTCCATGGGGTGCTGTTCGGCCTGTTTGACTCAGTGAGTGATGCCTCTGCAATATTGCAAAACATATGACTGGTGTGTGTGTGTCTGGGGTCTGGTCAAGGGGCCTGAGGGGTACTGATTAATTTAGCAGGCTATTGGTGATAACAGACTGCCTTGAGGTATGACTCTCTGGGCGTAAACCAAACACAGCTAAACACGCAGACACACACAAATGTGCTCATACATAAACAGACATTTATTGCAGCCAGAGATGCAACATATGTGCTTATATAGACACATTTGAGACACAGTGAAGGAGTGTGAAACATTGAAAGAAGCGGACACACACGTCTTTGCCCGGCAGTGCACCGTTCGTGTGTGTGTGTATATTCCTTTGAGAGAGACATGGTGAACAACAGAGAGGAAAAAGAGGAATAGAGAAAAAGGGAGAGGAAGATGTGTCAAATTGAGCCCTTGTCAGGTTTCTGCTGCCATAGCAGGTTTTTGGCAGCAAGAGACAGAAAGGGTTGGGTGTGCGTGTGTGCGCGCGTGTGCATGTGAACGTGTGGTTTAGCAGCAGGTGCAGCGAGTTTCCATAACCAGCACATTTCATTGCACCTACAATTTCACATTACCTGCCACCTCAGCCTCACCTCTGACTGCAAGTTTGCATATTTTAACAGGAGAGAGAGAATTTAAAAACAAGTTCTGTCTCTCTGTGTGTGTAATTCAGTGTCATTTCAGTTTCAGCTGACTGAAAGCCAATCCAGTTTGATTAAACCCATTACCGTACCTGCAATTTAAATTCAGCATTAGATTTGTCTCTCCAGATGGTAGCGTTTTGCCTCTTCTAATCATCAGACACTCATTAGAAATTAAATTAATGAAGTCGTTAAAGGTCCAGGGTTTAAGATTTAAGGGGAACTATTGGCACAATATGGCTGAATTAGAAAATGTTTTTAAGTTATTTCTAAGTTCTAAGTTGTCTGTCTTTTCATTATTATAAGAATCCTTGTGTATTTCTGGCCTTGGAATGAGGCCTTTATATGCACCGATGGCGCGGGGCCTCTTCCATGGAGGCCGCAATGTTGCACGCCATGTTTCTACAGTAGTCCAGATAGGACAAACCAAACACTGGCTCCTCAGAGATGCTTTTGCATATTTGTGGTCACCATATGTTCTCCTACGTGCTTGGAAGGGGAGGGTGAGGCGAGCGGCATTCAGTTGGTTCCAACCTACAACCTCATGCAGTTTACTTGAATGAGCACCACCTGATGGATCCAATACACCAACCATTCAGAAACAGTAACGTGTCTATAGTATGTCTCACTGGAGTTTAGCATAGCATCCTCTCATGTACAAAGAAAGACAAGAAAGAGGCACCCAGGTAGGTAAATGTCATTGTTTTGCAGTTTTTACACACACTCACCCTACAAAATTCAGACTTTTCAACTGCTTTTAACCTAGATTTTATATTCCCGTGTGTCAAAAGTTGCCCTCTTTCCTGCAGGACACTAATCACAGTAGCTTACTATAAATGAGATCAACTGTAGAGAAAACACAAAAGAACTGCTGATTATGTTTTAGCCACAGACCCGCCAATTAAAAAGCATAAATATCGAATCACAGAACTTTTCACCTGACATTTAATTACATAGAATCTGATCTAAGCTTTAGTCTTGATTTTTCACCTGTTTATGATATGTAAATGTATGTGATCCATTCATTGATTTCAATAAAAACTCAAAGCACAAGCCGAAAATAATAAGCCCTGAATGTAGGCCAAGTGGCTCTTAAGTTCCCTAATGAAATAAGCAGTAATTGAAAGTCTTCCAGACGTGTTGGGTGGTTCTGGGAAGGGTGAGCCAGACGATACAGGGTAGCATTAGAAATACTGTCATAACATCATACATTTAAGGTGACAGGATGGCTCGGACTTTTTATAGTTCAGAGGAGCTGGAATGTCAAAGAGCTAATTGCATAAAATGTGTCTTGCTCAAGGACACATTGACAGGATTTACGGCTATTGATAGACACATTGACCATAGCCGTGGTTAATCTATGACCTTCCAGTTTCAGGGCTGTCAGTCCAACCACTTAACTAGCCTGCCAAGTTGTCTAAAATACATAATAAATAAATAAATTGTTCACAGTGTTTACATGGTCTCCTGTTTTTTTTTTGTTTTTTGTTTTTTTCTTGCTGGATATTTTTATATTTGGCTTCACATCTGTCCCTGTTTTGGCTGTGAGGACTGAGCTTGAATGTTTTTCTGTGGGTACTTATCATCATAGAAACAGCACTTCCAGTACACACATTAGTGCTACACTTGATTTTGATTTTGAAGCAAATTAGGTTAAATTACGCTGTTTTTAAATCACTCTTTTGCTCAGGATCAGGCGGTGACATTATAGCGGCTGCTTCCTTTCCTTCAGCCATCTGTGGTGTCCTCCAGACTCATGCAGAGGGTAGAGATGTGTTAAGATACATAAGGTCCCAGTGCCATATATGTCCATATGAATTCTGTATGTGCAGTGGAGCTGCACCTAATGATTAGTTTTTAAACAATTTATGTAAGAATTTTTTTTTTTTTTTTGATTTGTTGATCTATTAAATTACCCAAAATAAATAGACCCTGTTTGTCAGATGCTGAAATTCTGGTATTTTTACTTAAGTTGCTGAAGTATTTGATGCAGTGGTCATGACTATTATCACTGTAATAGTCACAGACTAACAGTCGATATTGCTAGTTGTAGCCGTTTTCTCATTCATACATGACCGCTAAACTAAACAGAAAATACTAAACAACCTTTCAACATGAGGTAAATGAAGAAACATTTAGGAAATTTCAAGGGACTACTCCTGACAGAAACATGTTCCACATGTTGATAATCCTACTATATCAGGCTTGGGTGCTGACAAAATATAGGAGAGTTCTGTCTCACTGCTGTGGCTGCCTGACCAAGCGCGCAGGTGCTTTTTACTTCAAGTGCTCGTGCAGAGCAGTTGCACTGCCCTGATAAGCCGATTCCAGTTTGTGGAGCTTATAGGGAACCATACATGTTGTCTCACTTTCCCTCTTCTAAGCGTGTAGGAGAAGCTACGACGGCAGCAAACATCGTGAAAAAATGCAGACTGTCTTATCTAGAGCCAGTGTTTGGTTTGTCCGTTCTGGGCAACTGTAAGAACATGGTGGTATGACACGGTGGTCTCCATGGAAGAGGACCCATAAGATAAAAATGGCTCATTCTAAGGCAACAAAAACAAAGTGATTCTTATTTTCAGGTGTCTATACACGAGTGAAAGCATATTTTTTATGTTAATTCAATATAATACTTAACATTATATTCAATTTCTGCCATATATTCTGCCAATCAATCCCTCTAAATCTTACACACTGGACCTTGAAGCATTATTTATAATATTTCCATGTTTATGTATGTGTGTATCTCTGTGGGTGTGATTAAGAGTGTGCAATTGGTGCGTAAATTTTTAATCGTTAAGTTGCTTTTGCTAAATTAACTTCTTCAGCAACATAAACACCCATTTAATATCTGCCGCCTCCTCCACCACCATACTCCTTTCCTCCCTACATCTCTCTCTCTCTCTCTGTCTCTCTCTCTCTCTCTCTCACACACACACACACATACACACACACACTTTTAATTTCCTCCACTCTTTCCTCTTACTCCTCTGCTCTCATCTCCTCGGCTCTTGTCTCCTCTCCTTTTCCACTTCACTCGCTGTCATGTTTAGGGACATGAGCGCAATGCAACGTCTAGTCTGGGTTAAAAAATGGATGCTGTTTTCTATTTCGTCCTCTCATTCCTGTCTGGCAGTAATTATGGCTGTTTAATTGGGCCTGTGGAGGCTCTGAGAGAAAATGTGTGTGTGCATGAGGGGAGAGAAAAAGAGAGAGAGAGACTAACAGAGGGTGCCTGTGCTTACGTATGTAGGAGAGGTTGTGCGTGACTTGAGCTGAATACAAAGCAAAGCCGCCTCAAGACCACAGAGAGGGTTCATTTAAAATCAAGAAGTGTCTTTTATCAACATATGCATATTGCGGATGAGATCCAATGAGCAGACAATGAACAATAAATAGCGGACTGTGCTGTGAGCTCCTGCTAATTGTCTGGTAAACTTGATGAATCCAAAGATTTTTTTTATAATACACTGTTTTATTTTGATGAAATAAATGAGAGGCAAGACATTTCAAGTGCGTTTTGGGTTCTCACAAATTTGTTCCTGACTTCAGGGAGGTCATTAATTGGCACAGACTGTAACATTATGTTTCTTGTATAAGAGCGATTCCTGGCCTCTAGCCTCGTTCAAATGTTCTCCACTTGACAACTATTTATAGATGGCGGGGTGAACTGAATGGATGGATGGGTAGTTGGATGAAGGAAAATGGCACATGTGGGAAAGCAGGAGGCACTACACAGTCTATTGAAAAATTCATCAGTCATTCCCAAGTACGGTTAACCTCATGAAAAGGCTAAGACACGTGCCATATTTCTTAAGGCTTTCACATGCAACGATCACTCTCCCTTACTTGTTCATTCACTGATGTGCAGACCTGTTTTCACTTTGACCTCTGAAGGCATGGACCCACATAATGATGGTTTTGCTTTCATTTGGGCATCATGACTGATCGGACCAAGTCTGTTTCAGTCCGTTCTGCAGTGTGCTCTGTCTTACAGCGTGCAGTGTCAAAGTGTCAATTCTAACCATCTGCTTTCTGAGCCAGTTGCTGCCATTGTTCTAGCTAGGGATGTCATGATACCAGATATTTAGTAGTCGATACCAGTATAATTCTCAATACCTAATTCAGTACCACGGGAAGAAAAAAAAAAAGTCAGTGGGGGATATTTCATGAGCCTGCCACAAATCACAGTCAGGAAAGCACGATGCCATGTCTCGAAATTAATGCAAAAGTGAATCCTGCTCAGAAATTAAGTCTGTTCATTTGTTTTCTCTCATTCTGTCCCTCTTTTTCCCTTCATATTTTCATTTCAAGATTCAACCTATTTTCTCATGCACTGAGCAGTTATCAGCTGAGCTGACATAGCGCACTGGATGCGCTGCTGTGTGCATCGCTGCAGCCAGTGCGTGTGTGTGTTTGACTGAGAGGCGAAGGAAGGTAGAAGGAGGACTATTGGGAGCAGTCTTTCTGGAAGTCATTAATACTTACTCCGATCGCGGCTTTGTTGCTTAACTTGCCCATCGTAATGTGGTATTTTATAGAAAGTTGATCCAAGCTTGTCCATTCTCTGGGTTAACTGGGTTGATCTGTGCATCACTACTTTTTCTTTTGGATGAGTCGAAGCAGAGCTGCTGCACACGTCGCTATCTTAACAGCAGACTACAGCACTTGATAGTGTTTATGCTGTCCCTGTCATGTCCAGAAGAATTGTAAATAAGTAAAAAGAAAAAGATTTAAGTACCGACATTTTCAAAATTTTGGCATCGACTTGGTACTGAAGTATCGGTTCTCATGACATCCCTAGTTCTTGATCAGAGGTTTGCAAAGTCATAAGGCATCACTAGGAGTCTTCTGTCAAAAATATTGATAGTGCAACACAAAAAAGGTTATAAAATATATTTTAATTATATTGTAGTCCACAGCTATCACCTTTTTTATAAGCCTATATTTGCTTACATTTTGGCAAATTGGCACTATTGGTTTTGGACTTATAAGGAGGGTCTTTTACGTGATTTTTGTAAGTAATTTTGGTGATCTTTTTCTCTGATTTGAAGTGGATTTATGTAGGTGTATTTGTGATGATTGGCATGAACAGCAACGTTATACTGGTTACCGTGTTGTTTTTACTATGTACCAGAATAAAAAAAGTTTTATTAATAATAGAAGGGAGGAAATGAGGATAACCCAAACCACGTTTTTGACATTTCAGCTGAGAAAGCAAGAAAGTAAACCACGTGGGAGTGAACTGGTAAGAGAAGAGTTTGTCCTAACAGTGTTGGCTCACACACACACACACACACACAAACACAATCCCACACACACACACTCTCACATTTAAACTCTCTCCCAGACGGTAGTATACGTTGCCCATAGGCCTCTATAAAGCCAAAGGGCTGGTACCAAAACCAGCCGTCTGTGACACTAGTCTGGAGAGAAGGTCACTCTCTACAGACACACACCCACACACAAGCACTCACACACACAAACACCACATTGGTATGTAAGAAGGTCTCCCGGTGCCTACGGGTTTTAATTCTCTCCTCCTGTCATGCCTGACTGGCACCACCGAGGCCAACACACAAACAGACACACACATCCAGAAACACTAGCATCCAGGCTTCCTGCGCACACACGCACACACATACCACTCAAACACTCAATAAATTGGGTGATGGTTATATAGTCCAATCCGGGAACAGGCTTTACGACAGATGTGCGGACCTCTACACACACGTGCACGCACACACTGAATTTGACATTGGCCGGCAATATTGCCGTTTTCTCTGTAGTACAGATTTGAACGCACAGCCGCTTCACTAACTTCTCAGTCAGCGCAGCACTGAGCCTTCAACCTTCCGGCAATTGAGTCGTATCAGCTCATAGTGTCTTCATTCTGTCTTTATTGTTGCCCCAGACATTGTAGTTAAGCTTTAGAGAGGTAAGTAGATTGAGTGATAAACTTTAACTTCTGTCTCTGTTAGAAACCATCAGAGTCTGATATGAGCCTTTATGAGATAATAGGTAGGAGGAGGGAGGACGGGAGCAGAAAAGATTGAAATCAAAAAGGTGAAAAGAGTGGAAAGTAAGATAGAGGCACTGCCATCTCAGTCTGCGCATTTCTTTGTCCAGCCTTCCAAAAACATAAAAGATGTCTGCACTATTGTGAAGGGACTGGTTTTTGAGACGCTTGAAATTCTGATTTGTCTTGTTTTTATAGTTCTGACCATCAGTTATTATGACATTGTACTTGACAAAGTAATTCCTAAGATGTTGACATTTATATAAACGAAGTCTGACAGGATGAGAAAGGAGCGGTCAGGTGATCAGGCAGACTGTAAACAAGCCAGCAGTTTTTTTTTCTAAATCACTTTATTTGGAGGTAAAACTGCGAGTGAGTGCGCTCAAGCTGTGTCAGCACAACTACGGCAGGTTTGGTTGGTCATCTGTAGATGTTATGGATGCTTGTGACGGACAGCTTGGGTTGTAATTTTACTTCTTGCCTTAATGTGATTAGCTGATTGACAGAAAATTAAGTGACTTTTTTTTTGGAGGGGCCTGAAATCATGATGTGACACACTGGACCTATATATACCCAAACATAATGCACACTAGAGTGCATTAGCATTTAGCATTAGCAGTGCAAGTAGTAAGTTCCTAAAATGGTTTAGAATTAATATGGATTTACTATTATCACAGGAACCAAGAGATTCTTGAATACAGAAGGTAAATCAGTCCAAGGTGATTAAAGGCCAGTACAAAAAAATACTGTCTGGAGAGTCTGAAAAGGATGTAAAAATATATTGCAGATGTTCGTACGGTGGGTATCTGCACTTAAAACCATTGAGTCAATAGGCATGGATGCTTTTCAAGGGATTTGTGTGCATATCTGCTCTCAGTCCTCCACTGCACTGTAGCTTTTAAGAAAATTATACCATCAGAATTGATAATCATTTGACATCAGCACCTTTTCCAACTTTAGCCCCGTTTTCACTTTCTTTGTTTGTGTTGTGGCTTTGTTCCTCCTAACTGCCCTATCCAACACTCACTTTCTTCCTCTCTCTTTCAACCCATTTTCTGTCTCCTATTTCAATCTTTAATTTGTCTTCCCCTTCCCTTTCTGTCTGTCTATGTCCATATAACAGATGATGTTGGCTGGTTGTCCTCCTCACAGAGCTGAGTCTGTATTTATCTGAGGCTGTTAGGCCGTGAACGCCAACATCACCCAGAGCAGATGAGCCTTGAAATTCATTTTGGAAGAACAAGAAATAAAAAGTTTTTTTTCTTCCTCTTCATTTTCCCCTCTCCTGTCGTAATCTATACCCGGTACTTTGTCTGCGTCTCTGTGCCCTCACTCGTCTTCCATTTCTTGTTTTTCCAAATGAGAGTGCCGGCTCCCAGAGATATAACTTATTTCCATTCAGTGCGTTTGTGCGTGCGTGAATGACAGTGACGGCTTTTTGTGTTCCCTCCTTTTGTCATAGCTAATAAATTTGAAATGGAGAAAGAGAGAGAAATATGGAGAAAGGGCAAAGGGATTCACGAGGAAGTAATGAGATGAGGTGAAGGTCACCTCTACCGTGACTAGGGTTAGGGTTGGATGTATGGTTAGATTTGCCCTAGGATCCCAACAGAGTGACATTGCATTACCAGACAGCCACTGTGGTATACTGGAGGGTAGGGTTGTCACGATACCAGAATTTCAGTAGTCGATACCAATACCTGTGATTTTCCACGATTCTCGATACTAATTCGAAACCATGATTTAAAAAAAACAACAGAACCCATGTACTTTTAAATTCACTAATTTATTGAAAACTGCTTTAAACTGTCAAGTATTCAACACCACTATAAAAACAAGCAATACTGTGCTTATGGGGATCTCTGTGTACATGGAATAGTTTCTGCTTGGTAACTGATATTTGGGGTTGAGTTGCTTAAGCATTTGGCGAAATCCATACTTTTCTACTGTGCAGATGGGGACTTGATCCATGCACAGAAACTCTGCTACTGCCCTATTCAGTTCTTTTGCTTCGTTTGAATTTGTGTCATATTTTTTGTGCCTTTCAAAAGCTTCGCTGATTTTGGGCTGTGAGACTGTCAGACAGTATCTCATCAAGTCACCTTACGTAGGCCTAGGGCTGCTCGATTATGGAAAAAATCATAATCACGATTATTTTGGTCGATATTGAAATCACAATTATTTACACGATTATGTCTTTGAATTTGGAACAGCATTTATTGAACATGTTTTAAAAAAACACTCTCCTGTCAAATATATAAAAATATCTTGTAATGTAGTAGTAAAAAATAAACTGTTGGACTGCACTCAATCTTTTGAAATAAATAAATAAAATAAAATAAGAGATAGACGCTGCTCAGCCTCACCCTCTGCCATCGTCACATGTGCTTAATCCTCTGGAAACTACGACATCGCCCGCGATGCCTGATGATATCTTTTACTTAATCGCGCATATTTCTGGAATGCCAATAGATAGAAACTTAGTTTTTTCTTTGGCGAAAAGGGGACATAGCACCTCCGCTGTGTCTGTGTTATGCTTCCTCGATTTTCAGTGTCCAATAGGAAAACCGTGCGCCGTCACATGGTGTGCCAGTGTCCAATAGGAGACCTGTGTGCTGCACAATGATCCTCTATTCACAGTAAGATGGTTACTGCGTTGACTTCTATGATCGCTACGGCTGAAACGCAGCGCCGCTGACTGCTCTGTGCTGCTCACACGCGTATACTGCCCCCGTCAGTTCCGCCAAGAACCGACACGGCTCGCCGAGGGAAAAGTTGAATATTCGGTTCTGACGGTACCAGAAAAAAGCAGGTATCGATGTATTTTTTGCGTGTTGGTATCGAATTGGTACCGGAAGTATCGGTTCTTGTGACAACCCTACTGGAGGGACATTCAGGCGTACCCCGGGGACACTTTGCAAGGGCTGGGCGATATTGACAAAATCAAATATCACAATATTTTTGACCAAATACCTTCATCAAAGTGTAGCAATATTGCATCGATGACTATTGGTGCTTCACAAAATATTAACTCAATGACATTTTTGATTAGTAATCATCAGTAATATGGTCATAATGAGTAAGTGGATAAAGGCAAATAATACAACAGCTAGAAATTTTCATCACTTTACTGTAATGCAGCCTCTAAAACCAGGAAAAGGACACTTGTGGCATAGTAGAGGGGCACTTGTGGCATAGTAGACGGGCACTTGTGGCATAGTTGACAGGTACTTGTGGCGTAGTTCAGGAGTACTTGTGGCATAGTAGAAGGACAGTTGTGGAATAGCAGAGGGGCACTGTACACCACTGTCAAGTGAGTCTTGGATATATAAGAGGGGCACAGGAGTGGACCAAGAGGCACTTGGGCTTGCTAGAAGTGAACGCAGATCTACCAGAGGGGCACTTGTCAGAGGGGCCCTGGGTGTATTGGGCATAAAAGAGGGGCACTTTGATGGACTAAATGGGGGATTAGGATTAC
>JAJHUR010080345.1:0-21063 GCA_027495735.1 Lutjanus campechanus | reverse complement strand
ATGCAGAGCCACCAACAAACATGGAAGTCAAAACTCTTCTGTTGTGACCTTAAAGATTAACGGTAAGTTGATTTACATACACACATCACACATCATGTGGTGAAGCATAAATGTGCAAAAAGTGGTGATGCGTTTATGGTTACACAGCTCTAAAATGCTTTTCTAGCATGAAGGGCATCCGAGAGGGCACTTCATCATGTTTTCTCCACTGGAAAGGCACTTTAGAGGGTTCTGCGTGATGTTTCGTCCACTAGGAAGGCAAACTAGAGGGCCTTTATTACATTTTCTTCACTGGAAGGGCACCCTAATGTTTTCTTCCACTAGACGGGCACCCTTGAGGGCCCTGCATCACATTTTCTCCACTGAAAGGGCACTCTAGTGAGCGCTTAATCATGTTCTCTGTTGCACTATGCTTCCGTAAAGGGCACTTTTTCATGTTTTATTTATCTAGTAGCACCTTTGCAGTGTTTATTTTATTGTTTAAGCATCATAGCAGGTTAATTGATCAATTGTTCTTGAGTGGATTTTGTTGTGTCACATATTTCGACTTAGATTTGAGGATTTTATTCTTGTGCTTTCACAGAACTAACACACTCCCCTTGTTGCACAGAAAATGGGGAAACATTTAACTATTATCTACTTATCATTCCTACTGTTGCTGTGCCTCTGATTGTGGCCTCTGTTATTGCCATCAGAAGGTAAGCTATATTTATGCTGTATTATATCTCATACGCAACAATCATGTGATGATGTTTTACAATCCATTTGTTTTTCAGATGCAACAGAAAAAGGAAAAGGGCACCAGAGACGGACCACGAGGAGAGCGTTCAGGTAGTACCATCATTATGCTGACTATTTTGAGTTTACTGTTTCTAATGTGTTTCTGATTTTGTACGTGGGTTGAAGCTGGATGACATAAATGACTGTTTGCAGTACATTACGGGTTAAGTTGTTTATTGCACTGAGGTTGTCTGCAACCATGTTAAGCAAGTTATCGGAAGCAAGTTAAAACCTCACCCTAGTTGGATGCTCAGCGCTCTTATTGTTCTGCACTAACTTGTCATGTGTTACTAAATTCAGGATACAGACTACGTCAACTGGCCTGTTTTTGACAATAACCAATCACAAGACAGAAGCCAGCGTGCGGCAGCAACAGTAGAAATGATCTATGCAACTGTTGACTTTCACACCAAGACAAAATCAAACATGTGAGATTTTTTTTTTTTTTACAGCTGATATCCATTTTTTAAAATAGTTATTTACGTTGCTGGGCATATGTAATCATCAGCTGTATCACCTGCAGGGAGCAGCAGAATGACTCACATCATGGTGACGATAGTGTGATTTACAGCACAGTGTGCAGGTAAAGCTCAATAAGAAATTACATATTTCATCAGTAGTGGTTTGTGTAAGGTGGCTTAAGTTTTTTTCTTTTCCAGGAGCCAACTGGGGAATCCTTAATACATCGAGACTCTTTGATTTGACAACAATCGTGACGTTTTGCAGCAATAAATGGGAAGAGATCATGTTTTAAGGCGTCTGTTTTTGAGGAATTCTTTTGTTTTCATTTCCTTAATGTTTTACAAATCCATAAGATGAACTTCACATGCATCACAGTGAAGATACATATTATAATCCAGACAACAAGAAAACAATCCCCAATGAAAACAGGCCCCAAAAACCTAAGGTTGAAGTCAGCACATTTTTCTTGAGATCAGCACTGAAGGTATAAATCAACAGAATTTTTAATATAAATTAAGAAAATAAGAGGTGGGGAAGTGATTTTTTTCTCGAACATGTGAAATAAAATGTGCTTTCAGCCTTCACTCTCATACTGTGTTATGTTTGCTCGGTCTGTAAAGGTGATGCACATTCTGACATCAAAACATAATCTAATGGGAAATCTTGCTAAACATGCTGGTCAGGGAATAAATGTTTTGATATGCATCATCTCTACAGTTGCAATTATGCTAGCAGCACACTGAGAATCCATTTAACTTCTTCAGTGTAGAGTGTGCCATTTAATTTTCTCCTTGTGCTCGATTCAACACAAGTGACTCAGACCCTACTCAGACCGTACTGACACATCTCGGATGATGTCCTTCCACTGTAGTCTGTCTCCTTCCTCACAGGGGGTTGCAATCTGCTGCCAACCAAAGTTAATATCAAAATGATGAAAAATATGTTTTTAAAAAAAATGCATGTTATTGTATTTCTGTCATCATTTGGATCAAACGTGCACAAGTTGGCTGTTAAGCTGCTTACTTGTGCTCAGATGCTCTTGTGTTGTGGTTTTAGCACTGTGTAAAAGTTAATTTGCTTTCTTTAGTTCCTGAGGTTCCCAGAGAGTAGGTTACAAAAATGATATCCCCCAACCAGGCTACAGACAAGTGCAACAGGTGCAAGAGGCTGTAAAAAAGATGAAAATGAGTGAAAGAATTGAAAAACAGACATTCATATGAAGTTAAAACTGTAATATTTGATAAACGAGAGTGAAACAAAAACACAATGAACAGTAAAAAGCCTTTTTGCTTGTCAGGGAAAAATTTAAATTGAAGGTGAAACTATTTTACTCACGGCTCTCCGCTCTCCTGGTTTTCCTCCAGCTTCAGAGATAGATGTGGGTGAATACACCTCCATATTTACTATGCAAACATTCATCATTAAGAACTATATACATAAATGCCTGGGTCCGTCTGAGGATCATTGCTTCTCATGTTTTTTCTAATCCCTTGTGTCTATCTATTTTATTTACTTTTATTTATTTTTAACATGTTAATGTTCTATTGTTGTAATTTTTATGGCTTACATAATTCTATTTATTGTTATCTAGTTTTGTTTTTACTTAAAAAAAAAATAATCTTGCTCTGTGAAGCACTGGGCTGCATGTTTGTATGAAAGGTGCAATAAATTAAGTTGTGCTGTGTTCTGTATCTGAGACAATAAACAAATCTGGAAAGTTCTGCGATTCTACAGTATAATTCTCTACACACCCTAAACACACTGCTGCCCTCACTGTTTTTTCAATAGCATACACTTGAGCAGTTTCATTTTTAATTTGACTCGTGCATTCAGGTTTTTTAAACACGTTTTTTTTAAAAAAATGATTATTTTGCCATAGGGCCACAGGACTGCTTTTTTGAATACATGTTATGTGGTGAAGACAGGTTTCAGTATCTTTGAATATGACACTTGTGACCTGGGAGTGGAGTCCAAGTTACCATGGTAACATTCCTGGACAAAATGAAACTGAGACACCTATCTTGGGTGTTTCAGCAAGATATGCTTTTTTTTTCTTCTTTTGATGAGCACAGCATCTCTGTGTGAAATCCTTTGGTGCAGACGTAATTAAAAAAAAAAAGTCCCTGCACTCTAAGGATCACTGTGATACAAAACATGTTCAAATTCCAGGTTATTCTGCCCTCTGCTGACAAGTTAAAAGCATAGCATCCTGAGACAAGCCTTGCTCTAATAAATGCCACACTCAGCTCTCCTCAGTGGATGAGTGGGTGTCATGTGAGAGCTGTAAAGAGGAAGAGCTCATAAAAGGATGAAAGGTCATCCCAAATGCATCACAGAACACTCAGGGTAACAATAAACATCTGCAGGTTGAATGTGTTTCACTTTATTGAAAATTTACAGGATAGTGTGGATTTCTTTCAAGTGCAGGTTTCTCACAGAAAACACAGGACTCAGTACTCGTGGTAGAGCATGACGCAAGAGGTACAAACATGCTTAAGGGCCATTTTGTCCTCATGACTTACAAAAGACTTAAGTACACATAGTTTTTACTGTTTTCAGCCATCAAGCAGCCTGCTGAGGGGCCCATACACTGTGCTTATATCAGGACTTAGTCCAGTCCTACAGTTTTGTGGATATTTTGCTGTGGTTGTTTGCTATAAGAAGCATGCATACCTCCTTCTGTGTAGCCTCATATATTGATTTATTTTTTCTTTCAATGTGGGTTATTTGTTGGTTGTTTTTGATCTAGCAAGGGAAAGGCCTGGATTTCATGCTTCCTATTCAAATAGGAACATCATGGGGGGGGGGGGGGGGGGGGGGGGGGGGGGGTTCCAGTACTGATCACTGAACAATGACCAGCTCGCTCCAAGTCAAAGAGAAAGTGAAATACGGCCACATGCAGACACATGCCTGAATACATTGTCAATGTTCATGTTAATTTCTCCGTACATATGTACTTGTCCTACAATCCTTCTTGAAGGGACAGTTCACCACAAAATGAAAATTCAGTCATTATCTACTCATCCTCATGCTGACTGAAGGTCGGGCTTAGTTTTATACTCCACAAAACACTGCTGGAGTCTCACAGGAAAACAGTACTACGTGTTCGTTAATAAATATTACCAAATAAATAAATAATACAATACTAATAGTGTAAAACAATGCATATTTTCAGAATACTATACTTATTGATGCAAAAAAGCAAAAGTAACTTAGTGAAATTTAAGGTATTTTTATGTTGCAACCATCCCAGGGTTGGGGTCAGTTGTAATATAATATTTCAACTTTTTAATAGGCTAAATAGTACGAATGGCATGTCATATTTAATAATCTTTATATGGTACGGGTAAGTTGCACACAGATTTAAGTCTAATACATCAAGATTTGTTGGTCTAGTCCAAATTGTCTTTGGGTAACAGAGAAATGCGAAAAGGGTTACAACCGTCCCTCAGTCTCCCCTGAAAACATCATTGGTATTATTAATTAGGGTGACATTAGAGGAGGTTGATGAGGCGCTTGGTTACAGTAGGCTACTGAGTGTCCTAATTAGTTACTTTACACAGCTGTGCATTAAAACTTGCTCTCCCGTCATCCTCAGGTCAGGGAAATGCCAATATGAGTCATTAAGAAAGTTGACTTTATTAGTAAACGCCCATTTCTGACAAAACGAAACTTTACAGGACATGCGGAAATGAAATAACAGAGGACTCAAATGTGACTGTCTGCCCGGCCGGTATGCTGCAGGTCGAGTAGAGATGACTTCTAGACGTCTCCTTTTGTGAAACAGAAGAAAAGGTCGCAGTCAGCTCAGGTAGGACTCATAAAACGATTGTATAAAAAAGATGGAGGTTATAACGTCAGACCGTGCGTTATGATAACTAGGTATAAACTAATCCTATTAGCCGGAGTAGCAATCAGACCTCGCTGTCACGGGACACCTCTGAGTAAGTCTGCCTCAAACGGGGTTTAAATGTAAGTTGGTTGACCTCTATTATTGCACCTGCACATTTTATTGTGTCTGTTTTCCTGAGAGTCGTGTTATGTTAGGTAACGCACACAGGCTGTTATGGAGCGAGTTAGTAAGCTAGCTAGTTAGCTAACTCGCTGCTGACTTATAGCACATTTAGGGTGACACAGAGCTGCTATTGCAGTTAATGAATGTGTCGTTAATACAGCGATAATAATAGTGGCTACTGTGTGTTTATTAAGTTTGCAACTTAACATTCCCTGTTTAGCTTGTTTTCACTGAGGTTATGGGCTGGAATCGAAACAGGACGTTACGTACACGTCGTTTCACGAAGAAAGCCTGTGATTGGCTGAACTGTGCAGCCAAAGATCTTCTCAGTGACAAGAGGAATCACTCCGTACTTGAAAAACGTTGTCCCATCTAAAGTCCCTCTCCTGCATTTATTGTTTGTAAAGTTGGCTGATCACTAACATTACCACAGAGACATATGATTTATGTTTCTTTTGCAATGTTGTTTTACTGTTGTTATTTTTAATAGTTTGAAATAGCACTGCAACCAAGGATTGAAGTATTGTGGATCAAATGATTAAGTGGGTAAAGGCAAATAATAGAATAGTCTGGTAAGTTCAGAAAATCACATCACTTTACTTCAATGCAGCCTTTAAAAAACATGAAAAAGCAACACTTCTGCCATATCATGAAATCTAAAATTTAAGACAATATCTAGTCTCATATTACAATATTGATGTAACATCAATATATTGTTCCTAATTTGGCATTTGATCATTGCAAGGATGACTTACATTATGATTCTTCTAAAATATTGGCAATATTTACAAGTGTTTCAGCTTTTTGAAAGAAACTGCAGACTTAAAAGTGTTTGCTAATCCTGTTTTATAAAATACAATACCTGTCCAATGTACTGCCCTTTGCACCCTGGGAGAGGTAATTTGGTAAAGCAGCTTTTATATAAAATTTTATAAATCAGCAAGTTTATTTTTTCTGCAGAAGAGTACTTGGGTTTTTTCTTCTTTTAACTAGTTTTGATCAGTGTTATCCTTTCAAAAGTATATTTTTTGAGGAACTTTGTTTGCACTAGTGTGCAGTGTAGCATGCAGTGAGACCTCTCAGTTTTTTCACCTCTTTGGCTGTAGGGAGTTTATTATTGGACCTTAGTTAGCGGGACTGCAGGTGGGCGTGCAGGTCATGGTGCAGTGACTCACTGACACTGTTGACTAGCTGATTATTTCCATTTTAAAATAAATGAATGGGTATTTGTCACTTTGATGAGTCAGACTTCTCAAAGTCCAAATGAATGAACCACCTTTTCTCTGGACGGTTGTTTCGCAGATCTGAATGCTGTTTCATGAGGCTTCAACTGGCAAAATCGAAAGTGAAAGGAATCTACTACAGGGTGGGACCATAATTTACAGTTCAGTTAAACTTGTTTTTCCATTTGCAGAGGTCACTGAAGTCTGAAGATGAAGTGTGACTGTGGCCATAATATTTTGGAGAAGACAGCCAAGTTCTGCAGTGAGTGTGGCAAGAAGCTGTCTGTCCAACCTGCAAACACACAGGGTAAGTAGATTCATTAAGAAGTTTTGTTTTAATAATACATTTTTACTGACATGATTCCATGACTGATAACCACACATTATATAAAACGTTTTTATGTTTGTTAATACAACTTCCAGAATATTATTTTGTCAAATGTGGTTTACTGTACATAACACTGATTAACAGTGTGCCATAGAGAGCTGAGTGTATGTTTTGTGGGTGGTGGTACACCATGACTAGCCACAATTTTTGGTTTGGACATGTCATTATCCAGATATAATTAATAATCATAGTTAATTTCCTACCTAAATAATAAATGTAACAATGTTTATGTAAAGTAAGTAAGAATGATAAAAATGGATTATAAGCTGTTCATCATTTCAAATCCTTTCTCAATATTATCATTACATGAGCGTACATAATATTACCTAAATAGTTCTTGATATAACAATAATAAAAGAAATGGTTGTCAAGTGTTAGTGTTATTCTCTTACCTCAAGATGGCAGCATCTCTGCTTTATCTGTTCACACGCTTCTGCAGTCAGAAGGAGAGGTGGGGATTAGATAAATATTTGAGATCAAAGTCTATACTGTGACCTACTTTTTGTAGAGCATGTCATAACATGAAATAATGACCAAGGTGTTTTGTTTTTAATAAATTAAATAATTCTTCTGAAGTTCAAAAAATAAAAATCCACAGTAATAACACATTCATACTTTTCTTTTTATGTTATGAATGTCTTGATTAATTTGAAGATTGCTGTCAAACTGTTTTCTTTGCAGGGTTTTATTGCATCCTTTAGATCTTTCACCAGCTAGGGGACATGTTTTGGATTTGGTTAGAGTGAAGATTATCCTGTGGCAATACACTAATGTTGATAACTCCCAGAGCAAATAGCACTGTGCAGTTATCAGTCACTTCAAGAGTCACAGTAGTTTTCACACCTCCCTGGATGTAGTCTGATTTGTATGAAACATGTTTTCAATTCAGATAAAGGAGATCAGCCCCAGTCTTTGGTATCAGACTCGGAAGGTACAGCTGAGAAAGCAGGTTCACAGAAAAACGCTCCACCTGTGGAGAGCAAAGAACAGAACAAATCGCCCAAACGACCAAATGATGAGACCATCAGCAACAAAAAAAAGGTGAGGGTCACTTCATTTTTTAGCATGGAGAGATTCATGTAGTGACTTTATGATTGTTGATCATAGTGGCCAGGTAGCTCAGTTGGTACAAGAGTGTTTGCCCCATGTACTGAGGCTGTAAGTCCTCAGCAGTGGCTGGTAAAATTTTAACATTCACTAGCCATTTGGTGGGTGGACAAAGTGAAACTGAATTTTGCACCCTGTCTGCACCTCAATAGGAAGGACTGCCTAAAGACTCGGGATTGTAATTAAAACTTTCTAGTTGTTTCCACTCAGTTTTAGTCATGAATGCTTTACTTCTATTGAGTAAAGCATTTAGAGAGACTTGTGGTTCTAAAAATTTCCACAAAACAAGTCGAGATAGCTAAATGGTGCTACATGTATCAGTGTTCACAAAAGTCAACAGCTGCTGACCTAAGCATGCAAAATATTACTCTACAAGGCAGAAATTCTTTATGAAACAGTTAATCCAAAATACCATTATTTCCTATAAATAGCAAAGTTTAGTTGTTCTGCAATTTGCACTCATGGACCGTAGAACCCACTTGAGTATGATTTCAATTGAAAGCCAGGACATGTTTTGTTTTTTTAAAACAAAAGAGACACATTTTAGATCTTCTGAAATCTAAAGTGTTTATCTGTAAGTAATACTAAGAATATACTGACTCTATATTTGGAGTAAACATTAGCAGTAAAGCAGATTGTGACACTGATCCTCTTTCCTCTGGTCATCACAGAAGAAAAAAAAGAAGAAGAACAAAAAGAAGAAAGATGGCACCTTGCCATCAGACCCAGATCAAAGCCTGTCTGACCTGTCCCATGTCTCCCTTGGAGACAACCAGGGGAAGAAGACAAAGGGCGGGAAAGAGTCCTCTGACAGTGAAAGCTCAGATAATGCAATGGATGAAACACCAGACTCAATTCCAGATGCACCCTCCTCCTCAGAGAGCCAGCCTAGTTCCTTAGCAGCTAACACTCCAGCTGCACCACTTGAAGACGCACAAGTCACTCAGAGTGAAAAGACCGCTGCCACAGCAGGGACAAAAAGCTCAGAGGAAGCTCCAGGTAACCCTGATGAGAAACAGAACGATGCACCGAAATCAATTCAGGATCAGACACTCAAAACAGCACCGGCTGACACTCCGACTCAACAGCCCGTCCCAGCAGACAACAAAACTACAACCTCTCAGTCAGGTTCAGGCAAAGGGACAAAGACCACAAACACTAAAGACCAGAAGACTGACAGAAAAAACTCAAAGAACAAGAAAGACGCGGACAATACAAAGCAAACTGCACTGGATCAAAATGCCAACGTGCAGCCGAATACGAAACAGACAGAACAAACCAAACAGAAGGAAAAGAAACAGCAGGACCAGAAACAGAAGCCGACTTCAGCAGCTGAACAAAAGATGGTTTTTGGCTCTCAAGCACCATCAAAGGTAATGCTGACTAAAATGTGTGTGAAGTAAATAACAAACGGAAGTCGTCACCTTTTTCTTTCAGTGGAGAAAGAGTTTTGGGGTGTATATTTAACAGACATCTTTAATGCTGCTTACAGGCTGTAAAGACTGACAGCTCAGGCTCCAGTGTGGACCCAGAGGGGAAAGATGAGCCCATGATGGTTCAACAGTCTGGTAGCGAGCAGGACTCGACTGCAGCACAGACTTCAGACGCTGACAAGGGAAGTAAAGATGACAGTCAGGATAACACAGAATCCAGCACCCCAGCTGTCCCCCCACCCAAAAGGTGATGAAATTGTCTCAGATGGTTATATACGTTTGTTTGAGGTCACCATAGCCAGTTTGATGTTTTTATGTGTTATTCTTGATATATGTGTATTTTTTTGTTTTTTCCTTTTAGGCTGACCAGGAACAAGAACATTGCTCCTAGTGACAGACTCACAATTTACTTCCATGCAGTTCTCTCAAAAGATTTCAAATTTGATCCAGCGGAAGATCGTATATTCATCAAGGCTGGGCGCTGCATTGGGACATGGGAAGATAATGCAGTTGAGCTGACTGTGACGAGGTACTTAGTCTTGAATGAACAGTCAAGTATGTTCAGATGGTGGCTTAATATGTGGGCACAACAAAAAATCATGCATCTAGCAATAATCCAAGAAAAAATACATTACATTAAAGGCATAATTAGTGATATAATCCGACGCACTTTTAGTCAAAATCACCGTATTTCTCCTCACTATCCACAAGCTGTTACTTCTGGGAGCATGCTGAAAAAAGAATCCGGTTTCAATACACAGCCTGGGCTCTGAATTTCAGCAGGTAAATCTATGGCTTGGACCGAGCCACCAGAACATGGGTCCACCCCCTCACGCCCGGGGGGCTGGTTCATACTCATGCACAGGTCAGACATAAGGGGGAGGGGGAGTAGTAGGTCGCGTAGCTTAGCAGTGTGCTAACCCACAACTTGGCTATTTCAGCTGCTTTACTGCTACTTTAGTTTTTACGGCCATTTCCATGACAATGCGCGTCCATGAACTTCGGGGGTAGAGCCCAGGGTGGAGTATTAAGGGAGGGGTGGGTCTGTATTTGTTTACACTTCAAATATCAACAACCTCTCCAGTCGTTTTCTCCCACATCGCTAACTACACCTTTAAAATACATTTTCTGTAAAAAATTTCTTTGCTTGATCTAAAAAACTGTATCGAACGGGGATACTCAACTTGCTTTGCCTGTGGGCCACTTTTGCAAAATGATAAAAAACAAAACAAAAAACCCCACCAAGGATTGATAATAATGTTATTTGTCACATAAACTTAATAAACATTAAAAGGCCCATAATTAACTGACTGACTGTTAAGCACAAATCACAAAAAACTCAAAGACACTCTTTTTTTTGTCAATTAATATGCCTTTATTGTCTTGGCATTGTCAACAATCAAACTTCAAGACATTTTGGCATCAAACCGCTGTCCGCGATTAATTTCTTTGTGATTTTTGTTCAACAGACTTATTGATCAGATATTTTACTGCATTTCTTAGAAAATGGTTGCTTCCAACCCTCCCCCATCCCCACTGCAAAGTACCATCATCCACAGCACTGAGTGTGCCCACTCACTCTGTGGTCACAGTCAGTCTGTTTAATTTGGATAGCGCTCACTGACATAACCCCATGAACATGTGAGTTTCTTTTCCTTTTTACGCAGGGATCTTGGAGAACATGGTTTTCTGGTGGAGGGCAGTCTGCCAACAAAGAAAACTGAAGCTGTGGCTGAGTCAATACCGTACAAATATGTTGTCTATAACGCCAAAAAGGGCAAATATGAGTATGAATTCATATACAAATTGGATGCTACACAACCCACCAACAGATGTTTGTTTGTGAAAGCCCACCTCCTCAATGAAGAAGGTAAATGCAACTTTTACAAAGGTTATTTATAATTACATCTGCCTGCTGGGTTTGAGTATTTGAATAAAAGTATATTCTGTTAATGATTCTGAAATCTCTGTCAAATTTCTTTTCCCAAAAGGTGACTGGCATCAATATGATGACATCATTTGTGCAGAACCATCAAAGAACATGCTGAAACGCATTAAAGAAAAGATCTGGCCTGATCAAAAGAAGAATCTGATTCAAGGCAGAGAGATTGCAGGGAATATAATGCTGCAGACAATATTTGATCTTCTTGGGACCTGGACTGATGTCAATTTGAGAAGTTTTGTGATCCAGCTGAATCAGTTCTTCCAGGTTTATGGGGAACCTTTTGTGTATGAAGGACGAGAAATGAAATGGCACTCCTTAGACTATGGAAAAGATAATGTAAGTTTTTAAATTCTTCTTCACATAGTAGCGTGCACTGTCTAGAAATACTCAGGTATGGTAATCTCAAATCACCTTCATTCTCTAGGTGAGGATGCTGCTGAAGGAATTCATGCTGACAAACATGATTCCTCAGTTGCTGACGGATAGAGATGGGAAGATGCTCTACATCCAGGATCCCATGAGGGCGGCTGTGATCATGCTCTGTGTATGTACACAGCATGGTATCAGACTGGATAATGGTGAGCTTAATCGGCTCTGCAATGTGCTCTGCTTACCTAAACTTGACAAAGACGCCTTCCTCCAGTACTGGACACAGTTTTCTCAGGACATCGCTACTCTGAAAAAGTAGGTACCTAATCTATTCAACAGTCCTAATATATCAGGGGTTCTCAAAGTTTTGATGACTGAGTGCCAGTTTACAGAGCCAGCATATGATTGAGGCCCACACAGGAGATCATGAAGTTGTAGGATTTGTGATTGGTTTAATAATGGTCTTGCCTTAAAAAGTACCTGAAGACACATAAATAAAAATTATCTAAGAAGGGCTTCTCAGTAACTTTGGAGAGCCCCTGCACAATGTACTAAAGCTGAATTCTTATGATAGGGGCCTGGGTCCAGTTCCAGCCTGGGCTCTTTGCTGCGTGTCATCCTCTCTCTCTTTCCCCTTTCCTGTCTTCCCATGTGGTGACTTTTCCATCTCATATCTACTGTACAATAAACTGTCAAGTTGTCCCCTTAAATACAGCTTTAGCATGATGACAGAATATAATTATGTCAACCAGGCCTGGAATTTCACAATTTTTGGCCTTTGGTATTTTTTTTTTTTTAGATTGACTTTTGAATACCAGGGCAGCAAGGCCATCAAATAAAACAATGATTTTAAGTTAAGTAATACATTTAACTTAGTGGTCAAGGATGATTTTATTATTTAATTTCAACAACAACATTTTTCAATTGTTAATACTAAGTGCAGGGTCAATGGAGGTCGGTTCATATCAGGCTCAAAATCTAACCCACCACTGGTTATGTGCACAGTGTTTCACTTGATATTGCCCAATCAGAATCTCAACAAAAGACTCTGGTGTCTAAAAAACATATTGACAGCAAAAAGACAAAGAAGAAAATGGTGACATCATTTGCTGCAGGCTGCACTTTGAGAACCCCTGCTATAAATCAATCATATATGATCATACTGTATATGTCAGTAATTTAAATTGACGGTCAAAATCTACAGAGAAACCAAAGGCTCTTTTCTGTTCAGATGCTCATGAAATTATCTTTGTTGCAGTCTGCCAGAAATGTTGGTGTCTCTGATAAATACTGTGAAAAAAGCTGGAATGCCCCGATGGATTCTGGTACTTCCGCTCCTCCACCTCCTCAAAAACACCACAAAGCCCTTTGAAGCACCAACTTCAAGAAACCTGAAGTACGGCTTATCCTGGGCAGGTTTGCAAGGCCTTGACACGAGTGCCTCAACATACATGAACAGTCAAGATAAAAAGTAAGAGTTCCACTACCCGCCAAAGTACAGCTTTTACAAACAACTTCCATTGTGTTTATTTGAGGTGAATGGATAGTGCTGTACATTACGGCTACTTGCCCCTCTGTTTTCAGGGCACTGGTGAATGTGATGAAAAACAACAGTCACTTGGTGGAAGTGGATGCACTTTTAGTGCGTTCCTTCTTGTACTTGATGTCATTTGATGAAGTGATGGAGTGTGCCATCAACATCAACACCGAGCTTTTGGACATGCTTCAGGTTGTCACCAACAAGGCTCCTCAGGATATTACCTACAGTAACTTCCAGGTAAAGTGGAAATAGACATAAAATAATACATTTTGGGCTTGTAGTAAGTTTCATTAAATGAAGTAATGTTCCTGCATTTCTGTTTTACAGACAGTATCTGACATTCTCTCACATATCCAAGGACGCCTCATTGAGAACAAATACAGGTGATTTGTAGCAAATTTTTAATTGAAACCCAAAGGCAAGACATCACAGACACAGACAGATAATCTGTAGCTGTTGGTTAAAGTATTATTTTATAGATACTTCACATTTTAATATTTGGGTTTTGTTCTTTCTATTTCTACATTTGTACATGGAAGGTTACTTGTTTATTGATGCTTTTATCTCCTCTTCTTGTTTTCTTCAAAGTCATTTTACAGAGGCTTATAGGAGAGAGTGCCTAGCAACAGCAGTCAAACTACTGGATAAGCTTTGCAAAGGAGTCAAACCGGCATCATATACCCAGAACTACACTGATATTCCTGTGGCTTGTATGAATCTGGTTGCATCAGTGTCAGACTTTGTTAACTGTGACAACCAACAGGTATGTGAAGTGAATCTTAGAAGGCATGTTTTTAGTATTTCAGACACAATCAAGTCTTGCTAATATCAAATGCTGTGATAATAATTGTCATTTAGGAGTCTCAAGAAGGCAAAACAGATCAGCGATATGCAAAAGACTTGACCTCTCAGGCATTGGACATTATGAGAGACTGGATCAGTCGGATCTTTAGACAGCCGGTGCTCAACAGAGGGTTCACATCTCTGTTAAGAGTTGAGGCCACAGGAGAGATTGAAGTGAGTTCTGTATATTTTGTAAATAAAACTAAAATACAGATATGGATGCTCGAAGCTAAGCATTGGCAGAGCGAGCTGAAGAATGGTTCTTTTGTTGGGTTGTATTTTACAGATGTGGAACAACATAATCTCCATCCACTTCAAAGATGAAGATTTCACAAAACAATGGAGACAGACATTCACATTGGATTTTGAGGGAAAGTACAAAAAGGTATGTGATAGACTTTTTTATGATCCTTAGCAATTTTATTTTGGTTAAACCACAAACTATCAAATTTATTTTATGTGTCTGTGGTTTTAGGAAAGTGCTCTCGATCAAATTGAATTCTACTGCACAAAGACAGATGAACTCCGCGATTCCCATTCACATATTGCTGCTATTGTTGAGAAGTGCGCTCTCGAGGCTGTTACAACTTTGTGCCAGGTATAAAGACTTCTCTTTCACTTTTAAAATTCACATATATTAATTGCATAGCTTATAACAGTCCTGACCATATTTAGGAACAATAATGTGTTTTTTCTATAGAAGAAACTGAATTACAAATTAAATTAAATCACCTAAGGAGATGATTTCATTCTGCTTAATAAGAGATTCCCAGCATCTCTTTAAAAGTTACAAAGTAATGCTCAAAGTAATGCTCATGTTGTTTTTTCATGCAGACCAAGTCTGAGGGAAAACTCTTTGAGAGATTCCAGATAAACTGGAAGTTTGGGAACCTCATCTCAGCCATTATAGAGAAATCCTGGCCAAGGGACCGTCAAGGAAATTATCAGGAAGATCAAGAAGTGGTCCTTCAGCACCTCCTCTCCTGGACCGCCGCTAAAAACATTTTCCAGTTACATGGTATATCCTCAGGACAAAATCAAACATTAAAATACACACACACCAAACAGACAAACTATCTGCTATGATTTGCAAAAATGTGTCAAGCTGTATTCAATTGAATACAGTAGGACAAGATATTTAATATTCAAACTGATAAACTTTATTATTTCTTTTTTTTGTATTTACAACAAAACAATAAAGTTTATAAGTTAGGATATTAAATATCTCTCTTTTGACTGTTTTTAATTGCAGTATTAGTGTTTGCAAATCATTGTATTCTGTATTTTTTTGTGTTTTACACAATGTCCCATCTTTTTTGACATTGGGGTTGTAGAACATAGCTACAAATAGCAATTCATGCTCATTTATAGGAGAATTGTTGATCTTAGTCCCTCAAGGCTCTATACCCAATTTGATATTGATACAGTCAAAATCCAAAAAGTAGATTTCATATTACTGTTTTTCACATCATGCAAATTGGCAGAACATTTGTCATGGAGAACTTTTATGGTCCAAGAAGCTTTTTGTAGAGCATATTGAGATGGACTTGTGAATGAAATCTCAAGTCAGTCAGACTTACAAAGTGAGAGGTGTGGCCATTCCAAAGTTGCACTGCATTTTTGGGCCTTAATTACAGCATCACCCTTTGGCCGATTGGGCTTATGTTTCTTGGGAAGCACATGCATGCAAATTATTGGGCCAAGTTTTATATTTCTAGCTCATTTGATCTCACAGCAATTTGAGCTGTGACATATGACCACGATTAGTAATGAATCAGTACATGTAATATAATTTCTGTCATTGCAGGTGCAGAAGAAAAGCTGATTGATAAGCTCACTCAGGATGCCAGGGACAGACTTGCTATTGCCATATCAGCGTTCACAGCCATCAACGATCAACTGGTACATGGAAACATTAAGACCTGCCTGCTCAATATCATTTTGGAGAGGAAACACGCCTTCTTAGATCTGCTGAAGATCGGTAACAACTGTCTGCTTGTTATCAAAGATTTCCCGTGAAATTTGATTATAATAATAAATTGCCCCAGAATGTGCTTATTACATGATAATGAGCTCTGACCTCATAGAAATGTTAAAATGTGTGTGTGATTTAACAGATTGCCTCTCTGAGAATGAACAGTACAAGAACAATGCCAAAATGAGTAGGCTGATACAGTGGAGACAAGATGAAGTGGATGCTGTCTACCATGAGAAGCAGCTTTTGGACGTCTTTTTAACAATGAGCCACAAACTTGAGGAACATATGACAGGTAATGGTGGTCGTGTCAGGAGAATGAGTCTGTTTGATTTGATCATGCAGCTGCAGGAAATTTAACATATGTTTATTTAATCTCCATGACAGTTGATGTTGCCGATATGGAAGAGAGACAGCAGGTCAACATTGAGACCATGCCACTGAACAATTTCATGGAGGTTCATCAGTTTGACCAAATGCCCTCTAACATGGCTGGCACGGTCACCTACTTCAATATGGATGAAGACATCAGAGACATGGCAGAGATGCTGTACACCCTCAGAGAAAGTTATTTATTCACAGTGTGTTGGGAGGAACAAGCCAAAATGTTGGTCGCTGAACAAATGGAAGATGATGACCCTGATCAGCATGAGGTAGCGGACATTATGGCGACACCAGAAACGATCCATGATGACATTTTCCAGCCTTGCTTTACTGATTACAAAGACATCTACACCTCTCTGAAGAATGGCAGTATAAAGCTTGAGAAGGTAAACCAACTCTTCAGCGCTTACAAGGGCAAGTATGACGAGCTTGCACAGGACCTGGACATCATGTGTCGAGTTGATAAATCAACTGACAAACAGTGGATCCACACCAGGGTTCAACAGATCGAGCAGTATCATGAGCTTCATCTAGCTGTGGCTTCAGCTGACATTATCATGATGGTCAAAGAGACGCTTCATCTTCAAGGGGACTTCCGGGTTCTGGAGACACTCACAGAAGTTGTAAGTGGAAACGTTTTGAACTAAGTGTACTGCAACCCAAAATATTACATATCATGAAAATTCATCAGACCTTCATACAGCATATGCATTTAGTGACACATTTAGTTAAATTGTGCATAGATAATGGAACAGAAAGTGTCTTTGTGGCTTCAGTGATGCAGCATGCACAGTTCTGATGAGATGGAACTGGTGGTAACATACTGTGAGTTGGGCGGTGATCGGTTTTGGCTCATCTGGCTGCCTGGTCATGTCTTGAAGGAAACCCCAGACCCGCAAAAGATCTCATAAGAGTGATAATTATAACTCAAACCATAATCTTTCCCTAACTGTAACCATGTCTTTTTGAAACATCGTGAACAGATCTTGCCAGAGTTTTTCAACTTGGGTTCTCCTCTAGATGTCATCCAGCCACAATTTTTCATATTACAGCTAAACAGTACATTAAACTATGTCAAGCAAGAAATAGGTAATGTAGTAACACAATCTTGATCCATATTTGATCTGTACTGTTTAGTTTGACAGTTTTATTTGAGTTGTATGAGTCCTGTGAGTTGCACAGGACAGACTCACTGAATATTACCTGTCAGTCACATGGTTGCCCTAAAGTATACCCTGCTTTATTATCTATTTTACTCTGAATGGGACCATAATTTAATTTAATTTTCAGTATTGTAGAAGACTTGCAACTAGTGAATGAGACTCTAATCTAATTAGGAAACTGCTTACTGAGGTCATACCCCAAGTGAGAAGTAGGGTCATGTTCATATAAGACTCAAGAGTAAATACTAAATTGGTCTTCTTTTTGCTACCAGTGCAGTCACCCCCTGCTGGTCACTAGAAAGAATGCAGAGTTAAGGCATTGGCTTCTTTTTTCATACCTGGAAGCTTTGTCCACTTCTTCTTATACTGTCTGTGGACAGCACAGTAAACCTTCATGCGTGTCTCCTGATGAGGAGTGTCTCTGACAGCTACCCACAGGTATTTAACTTTACCATTTAACTCTCTTCTCCCATCAGAATGATGCAGACTTTCAGAAAGAGCCCCTCAGTCGCATTGACAATGACTTGATGCAGGCAAAGAAGGTTCTGGTGGACATCACTGAGTCCCGCAGACTGTGTCTACAGGAACTGGGACTCAGAGGGCACTTTGTTAATTGGATAAAAGACGCACTTGAAGGTAAGAGTATTATTTGTATATTATTATTGTTACTATCTGCTGTAGTCATGATGTCAGTGTACAACCCCTGACTCCAAAAAAGTTGGGTTGCTTTGTTAAAAAAAAACGAAAAAACAAAAAAATGATTGAGTGTGAAAGGAGCGTTCTTGAGTTAAGGTTCACTACTTTGTGAAAGATAAAATTGTATGAAAGATATTAGGTACTAATAGACTAGCGAACACTTCATTCAAAACATTGTTGCTAAACACAGTCGATTTGTAAATGATTGCATCCTGTTTTTATTTACATTTTGCACAACATCCCAACTTTTTTGGAATAAGAGTTGTATTTTAATGCTTATTCCGGCAAATTACTAAATTAAAAATATTGTTTCTTTTCAGACATCAATGAGTTGAAGGTGTTCGTTGACCTGGCTTCCATCTCTGCGGGTGAGAACGACATGGACGTGGATCGTGTGGCTTGCTTCCATGATGCTGTCCTCGGCTACTCTTCAATGCTATATGAGCTCAAGCCAGATTGTAGTTTTCATGTCTTTAAAGAGGTCCTCAAGAAACTCTGGAGAGCTTTGGAGAATGATAGTAATCTACCAAAAAAACTGGTAAGAGGACACCTTACCGAACTCTTTAACCACTAAGCCACGCTGTTGAAACACATGCAGAATGTGTCTTTGCATTGTCTTGCCAAAATAAGTTCCCACACAAACTTACTGTCTGATTCGTGAAACATGCGCCACGGCCAAGTTTGTTCTTACCACCATGCGTATGTTAGTTAATCAGAATCAGGAAATGTGTTTGCATATAAAAGTAGAGGAGGGAGGCAGCAAAGGCACACTGTGACTCTTACTAATGTCTTGGGCTGCAATAACTGAGGCGTGCATGGTGTGTCCCTGGAGAAACAGACTGTGTGTCAGGTGAAAAAGAAATGGGTTGACATTAATGACATCAACCCATGATGTTAATGATTGATATTAATAAAAGAATAACAGACGTGAAGACCAATAATGAAACAGGTGAAGAAGAGGAACCACCTGATGTGTCAGCCCAAGATAAGAGATTCACTGCAATTATTGGAAATAATCCAGCAATCCAGTAAGGACTTTCATATAATAATAATAATGTTAATAATAATAATAATAAAATCCTAAAAACAAATAAAATAAAATAAGAATCAACCAGAAAGACACTTCCAGGATTTCTATTAAAGTCTGAATGTGGTTTCAGTTCATTTAAGAAAATGTTCATGACTCGCAGATTTGTGCCTAAAATGTTTTTCATGCATGGTTTGAGTACGCACATTTGTGACTGAGGACTATTGTCTGGATGGCAGCATGTGTTGCTCCAAAAGCTGTATGTGCCTTTCAGTATCAATGGGCCTTTTACAGATGTGATAACTAGCCATGACGCCATGGGCACTAACACACCCCCATACCATCAGAGGTGCTGGCTTTTGAAGTTAGTGCTGGTAACAATCATTTCCTCTTAAGCCCAGAGGTCACGACATCCATGATTTCCAAAGATAATCTGAAATGTGGACTAATCATGCCACAGCACACTTTTCCACATTCCATCAGTCCATCTTAGATGAATTTGGGGCCTTGAGCAGTCAGCGTTGTCTGGATGTTAATATATGGCTATCCAAGCTGTGTTTATTGTCCATATTTTCCACAGTATTACTGAGCCCAAGTAGTATCTTTTATACAAGTATGTGGAACACTAATAATCATACAGTCAGGGTTCTTGGGTTAACCTTAACACTAACTATATTAAATCTTTTCTTTTAGAGGGACAGTGCACGCCATTTGGAATGGCTGAAGACTGTGAAGGACAGTCATGGGTCAGTGGAGTTGTCATCTCTCTCTTTAGCATCAGCCATCAACAACAAGGGTATCTACCTGATCAGTGCTCAAAGTGTGAAAAAGGTAACTAACAAAATCAAAGACGAAGGTATATTTATGTCCATTCAGCATGGAGGTCTTCTCTGGAAACGAAGTTCCTACAAAACAATGATTAAGAGAGCATTTCTGTTTTTCACCCCAGTTGAGTCTTGACACCGTCCTGAAGATGCAGATCCCAGAGGAGAATGATGACGGTCGGCAGATGCGTTACTATTCTCTTGAGGACCTACGTGAACTTCAAAACAAACTCATGCTCATGTCTGGGAAAGGGGATCAAGGCCAGAACGAAGTTGATCACTTTGCAGAGGTGTGTGGAAGTTTTTTTCTTTTATTTAATGAATACAGGTAATTTTGTTTAGCATAGAAGGTGAAATGTTACCACTAATACCACCAGTGCTTCTACTACTACTTCTATATGTTCTGTCGATAATATCCATCCATCATCCATCCATCCATCCATCCATCCATCTTCTTGATAATAATTATTATATATGATATTATTATAAACCACAGGGTTAAGAATTAAAATAATAAATTAAATACTAAAATAAAAGGTATTATAAATTATGAGTTTTTTTTTATGAAATTGGAAATTTAATTTATTCAGACAGATAAAACATTTACAACTCTTTAAAAAAGTTTTTCATGTGACTGTAGTTTTGTATTTATATTTCAGGTTTTTGCCAGTGTTCAGAGACTAGCTGAGGCATTTATTGCCCTCTACACTGCTGGAAATCCTCTATTCAGACACTGGGAAGCTCAAATCAATTGTTGCTTAAGCAGTGATGAACCCAGCATTATGATGGACTTCAACCTGGGCAGTGTTGCCAGTGTTGTCATTGTGGAGGGCAACATAGAGGAGGAACTTCCTGAGCTTTGTAGGAAAATGGAGAAATGCCTGGACTA